>QNTS01000121.1:653713-677029 GCA_003317085.1 Hucho hucho
TGACGTAGCTGCTCTCAAAGACGCCGGAGCCAAGCCAACAGACATCAAATTAATAACGTAGATGACGTAGCTGCTCTCAAAGACGCAGGAGCCAAGCCAACAGACATCAAATTAATGACGTAGATGACGTAGCTGCTCTCAAAGACGCAGGAGCCAAGCCAACAGACATCAAATTAATGACGTAGATGACGTAGCTGCTCTCAAAGACGCAGGAGCCAAGCCAACAGACATCAAATTAATGACGTAGATGACGTAGCTGCTCTCAAAGACGCAGGAGCCAAGCCAACAGACATCAAATGAATGACATAATTGACATAGCTACTCTCAAAGATGAGAGGGGCGTTGGTAGTAACCATTCTATTACACTCTATAACAAAATAACATTATTATTGTTTCAATTATGACATTTAGTGTATTAAGTGTACTATACACAGATGCAGGGAAAATAGTCACAATACAGTACGTACAGTAAAACGTACAGTAGGACTTCATTTTAATATGACACTCACAACCGATCGTGTCCTTCCGGGGTGTTGCCCATAAAAATAAAACACTGTGACGGAAATACTAGAACGTAGCTAGCGGTTGGGTTTTCTAGCTGGAACATCGCACCATTGTATGAGGTAGATGGTTTTTCCATCATGATACTAACTCCCGGTGGATGTAGCACGGAATAACATCAAAGAAGACTAGCTCTTTGATCGCTTTGTAGGGGAAAGATGTCCAATATACTTGATGCGGCGTCCAGAGTGAAATGGGACAGGGCGACTGCAGCGAAGCGAGCTATTTTTCTCGCCGCCGCTGCCTATGGGGTGAAAACCCTCTACCCCATCGTCTGCAGACAATTCGTGAAACGGAAAGAATGCAAGAATATCAGGGGGTCTAAAGGAGAGGAAAATGGATCGACGGTTAAATCACAAACAGATGCATTGAGTCATAAAAAGTCACCTGGGGTAAACGCTGAATTTTTTAAGCAGATACTTGAACTCATTAAAATCCTCTTTCCAAAGCTTGTCTCCAAAGAGCTTGGATTGCTGTCTCTGCATTCGGTCGCGTTGATTTCCCGGACGTTTCTGTCTATCTATGTCGCAGGCTTGGATGGCAAGATTGTGAAAACAATCGTTGAGAAAGAACCACGAAGCTTCATCATCCAACTGATGAAATGGCTCCTTATTGCCATCCCGGCCACATTCGTGAACAGCGTTATCCGCTACCTGGAATGCAAGCTGGCCCTCGCCTTCCGCACACGGCTAGTGGACCATGCCTACACCACCTATTTCACAGACCAGACCTACTACAAAGTCAGCAACATGGACGGGAGACTGACCAACCCGGACCAGTCTCTTACCGAGGACGTAATGATGTTTTCCCAATCCGTGGCGCATCTCTACTCGAACCTCACTAAGCCCATCTTGGATGTGATACTCACCTCTTACACCCTCATCCAGACGGCCCGTTCCAGGGGGGCCAACGCGAGTGGGCCGACCCTGCTGGCTGGGCTGGTGGTGTTTTGCACGGCCAAGGTTCTGAGGGCCTGCTCGCCGAAATTCGGGAAACTAGTAGCTGAAGAGGCCCACCGGAAAGGCCATTTGCGCTATGTGCATTCCAGGATCATTGCCAATGCAGAGGAGATAGCCTTCTACCGGGGCCACAAGGTATACAAGGAAGGATGCATGGTGGATTTTGCATGCAAAGTCACTATGTATGTATTACAATAGAAATACCCATGGGTTGGATCCCTTGGAGTTGGATCCAATGCACACCCATGACATCATATCCAATTCCCCAAAGTGATTTTCAATCATTTGATTGACAGCCTCCTTATATGCACTTGTTTTAGATAAGACTGTCTGTAAGTGCAAAATAACTAACATGCAATGTGAATGTAATGTGAAAACTATTGTAGTACATTTGTTGTAAATGTGCTATACTGTGTAGGCTAGATACTTTTGTGACTGTTATGTAAACTGCCTGTTTGTGTCTGTCTGTCCTGTGCATGTCAGGTGGAGATGCGTCAGCTGCAGAAGTGCTACCGGGCCCTGGCGGAGCAGATGAACTTGATCCTGTCCAAGCGTCTGTGGTACATCATGGTAGAGCAGTTCCTCATGAAGTACGTGTGGAGTAGCTGTGGACTGGTCATGGTGGCTGTGCCCATCATCACAGCTACCGGCTTCGCTGACAGCGGTAATAGTAATCACAACATCATCTTGTTTTCTTCTAAACCCTTTTGTTTTTGAGTACAGCAGAAGGAGTAGTTGTCATGGTTTATCTCTGTTTCTGCATACCAGTAGGTAGCCTATTCCGTCTTTCATTTCAACCGATTGACATTTGATTCTATTTAGGTAATTTTGTGCAGATCGCAAAAAAGCCCACAAAAAACAGTCCCTCTTAATTTGCATATGCCACATACAGTAGTAGCTGATCAGCATGTGTTAACCCACAGGAACCAACTATGTCAGTGATACCCTTAAGGTGTTATTCAACTGAATGGTGTCAAGGACTTTGTTGTGCTGACGAGGGTATATTCATTCTATTGTCCCTATTATCCTGTTAGCTGCTAACTACCTGAATGCTACTGTTGTCTCCACCAGTTGAGGCTGCTGGGGGGAGGACGGCTCATAATAATGGCTGGAACGGAGCAAATGGAATGGCCTCAAACACATGGAAACCATGTGTTTGATGTATTTGATACCATTCCACAAATTCCGCTCCAGCTATTACCACTAGCCCGTCCTCCGCAATTAAGGTGCCACCAACCTCCTGTGTTCTCCACCCCAATCAGTGTCATGCACACTGATAACATGGCAACTGTTATGTTTTTGGCCACAAAAAACAGCAGTCATTACAGTCTTACTGTTCTAAGCACAGAATGGCTCTGTTCCATTTCAGTATTTAGCCCCTTTCCCTAGTTCCTAGGCCCTTCCTTAGGCCATAGCCCCTAGGAGTTCACTGATCAGAAAGCCAAGGGGCTTAGGGGCCCGGTATGTCTTCTCATAGTGCCTATCCTTAATTTCCCCTCTCACAGAAAATGCCGACGGTCAGACTCAGGTGCTGGTGAGCGAGAGGACAGAGGCTTTCACCACCGCACGCAATCTCCTGGCCTCTGGAGCTGACGCCATCGAGAGGATCATGTCCTCCTACAAAGAGGTGATGTCTCACTCTTCTCTGTCCTCTCTTCTCTCTCACTCTCTCTCTCTCTCTCCTGTCTCGTTTCCTATTACATTCAAGTGGCATTAGAGTGATAGAACAATGTTAGAGTTAGCCATTAGACCCACTCATGACAAGAGGACACTCAAACTGTCTGTCAAGGTTGCAGACCAACATGAAGCAACACCAAAGAAGGGCTGTGCTCATTCATTGAATCATAGGGACCTAATCCCTTATTTTAATCCCAAAATGATGATGTCTATTCATGCACTTATATTTTTAGCAGTAATTTATTTTTGAGTTACCAGAATTTGGCCCAAAATAACATTTTATGTCCCCCATCACAGTGCTGATTTGAATGCTGTCTGTGTTGGTTGTCATATGCCCACTTCAGTATTTGTGAATATGACAGTTATATCTACGGTATTACATGGATGTGAGAAAAGGGTTGATGTACAAGAAAATGTGCACTGTTTCACTCTGTGGGGGAGGGTTGACCTTTCAATAAGAGGAATTGAGTATTGTTGGTGTCAGACTGGTTTTTGTAATCCTTTGCCTTGCAAATCAGACAACTGTCTTTGTATTAGATCTACAGTATCACACTTCCTACTGAAGGTTAGGCATTTAGTCATATACCATCTAGGTTGGAGAACACACAGAGTATGAAAACATACAGAATGTCATTATTAGGTAGTGTTTTGGATGTCACCCAACGAGCCTGTGCATGCAGGGATTGTTGCGGTGTGTTGCTGTGGCACCCTAAGAGGCAGGCAGAGCCAGCCAGAGATACATTCCTGAGGTAATATTCACTCACTGCAGCTCACCCTGCAGCTAGCCTATCGCAGTGTCTGAACAGGGCCACACACCCCAATAGGTTATGCAATAGTATGGTATGTTATGCTGCAGGGGCACACACATTCAGACAGACACAGATAGTACACATTACGCTACTGCTGCTGTCACAGCACACAGTCTGAACACAGCCTGAGACTGTGACACACCTAGGGCTGTGGCGGTCATGACATTTTGTCAGCCGGTGATTGTCAAGCAAATAACTGCCGGTCTCACGGTAATTGACCGTTAATTAACATAAACACATTTAGCATCTTCTGGCTTCCACACATAGCCTACTGTCACGGATCCCCCCGGTACTGATGCTCATTCTTTTCACCAGTTCCAGAGGTCTACGTCACCGGCTTTCTAGGCTTCACTGAACGGGATTCATTACCACCAACCCCGGACTGTCTCGTCTGATTACACACACCTGGTTTCCATTTCCCCTGATTAGTATGTTATCTATGTGCCCTCTGTTCCCTCTGTCTTTGTCGGTTATTGTTCCCATGTCCGTTGGTGCAGCTGTTATGCTGCATACTATATATATTGTGTGTTACGGGTATCGTCCTGTGTCGGTCAACAAGGTTTACCCTCGCTCTTTTGTTTGGGTACAGCCCAGTGTTTTTGTATACATGTTTGTTTTGGGTGTATTAAAAACCCCTATTGTGTATTCCTGCGCCTGTCTCCAGAATCCTTTATACCAGTGTGACACCTACAAGCCACTGATGCAAACCTTTGGAACATCTGCATTTTAAAAAGTCTAAGAAATACATGTATTATAGCCTACACCATCACAGTAAATCTAAAGACAAAGAGTCGCACACTCTATGTATAAACTCCTAGTAATTTATTGGGTAAACCACCAGGTGGTTCTATAGGCTACGTGAGAAAACAGAGTGATGGCCACTATTAATCAGCTTTCTATAGGCTAGGCCTACTATATTGATTTCTCAACTTTCCTAACATTAAGCACATTGCTTCTCTTTACAACTGGAGTATAGCCGACCTGGCTGGCATGAAAATGAACCAAGGGAAACGTGTCCTCCATTCGCTATTTAAGTGCATAGATGACTAGCTAGCTAGCTATGCTGAACTTGAATGACTGTTATCCACGTTTAGCATATCTCTTAGTTTTCAATCAAATGTATTTGGCATCGATCAAATGGGCGGGCAGGCAGGCAAGTTCCCATTCAGTTAACAAAACGTGGGTTGGGACAAGCATGCATTGGCAGACAAGCTGCGGAAGGACGAGCAAGCTACTATTCGCCATCGTTTATCAGTGCAATTTTGATGGCCACTGAAAAAGTTTGAGAGGGTTTATCTAATGTTCCCTCATTAGATTTTAGCTCATCCCGCTCTGGCTAGCATTAGTTGTTGATCTTGTTGATGTGCATAGGCATATGAGGGCTACCATTTCATGGTTGTTTGATCAATAGGATTGTAAAGTTCCCACATGTAAGACTCCAGTGGTATTTACATACAGTATTTGCAGAAATCAATTCAGGTGTATTTTGTGGCTTTTGTCAAATGATTTCTACTGATCTGAAGTTGCGCTGTTGCTACTGCCTGTAAACACAGTCCAGTTCAAAGTGAATGATCGTCAGGCCCATGTGGCAAATGGCTTATTTGCATATAGGCCTACTGTAGCTCTGATTGGCTATGGCGCACAGGTCTGCGTATAGACTCCGGTCTTGGACAGGACAGATGTTTTTATTCTGTTTTATTTACTCCAGTGTCTTAATTGTCCAAACGCATGGCCGCTTTCCCACTCTATATTGCTATAGAAATGTCACAAGTGCCTTAATACATCATTCCCAAACAGTCTATGAATTTATGAAAACGTGACAAATGCTTGCTTGTCAGAAAATGTAAAATAAGTGTCATATTCTTCCTGGGGGTATACTGATTTGAATGAGATTGAATATTGTTAAATTGCTGTCAGTTCCACTTTAAGGCTTTCCCCCTCCGCCACTCTGCTGGCTGGCTTTGCCTAGCTGTGAATAACCCTCCATCTGGTTTATGATTCTAATCCTCCACCAGGGAAGACTATACCTAGTAGCCCTCTCTCCCAGGAGAGAGTTAACACAGCCAGCCAGCCCCAGAGACTGCCTGCCACAACCCATGTAGACTGTCTGGCTGGGTTCAGCTCCTCATTACCAATCCAATGGCACCCCAACTAATCTCCTTGAAATGTTTGAGGTTTTGCATGCAACTCATTTGAATCACGTATGAGTGATTTGATTTTTGTAGACATGCAGCACTGTATACCATGCATCCTCTGTAATGCCAAGGCAATTTGCAATGTCTAGGCAATCTGTTTGTGTCTAGGCAATCTGTAATGGCTAGATAATCTCAGTAATGATCATATACTGTAGGCCTATTTCTAGTCTGTTTAGGTTGTTTTCAGGGAGTTCCCTCTAGCAGTACCCTATAGGGAGATGATTCCATGCCTGGGATTGTTTTTGTCGCTAGGCTACAGTATGTCACTGTCTCTCTCCATCCCCCTCATTCCCTCCCTTCCATCTCCAAGTGTGTGTAGGCTGTTGCTCCTGTTGACACTACACTCTTAGAAAAAAAGGTGCTATCTAGAACAAAAAAAGGGTTCTTCGGCTGTTCCCATAGGATAACCCTTTGAAGAACCCCTTTTGGTTCCAGGTAAAACCCTTTTGAGTCACAGTCATCCAGGCTGTATCACATCCGGCCTTGATTGGGAGTCCCATATGGGCGGCGCACAATTGGCCCAGCGTTGTCCGGGTTTGGTCGGGTTTGGCCGTCATTGTAAATAAGAATTTGTTCTCAACTGACTTGCCTAGTTAAATAAAGGTTAAATAAAGATATAATAATAATATAGAACCCTTTCCACAGAAGGTTGTACATGGAACCCAAAAGGGTTTTACCTGGAACCAAAACGGGTTATCCAATGGGGACAGCTGCAGAACCCTTCTAGAACACTTTTTTCTAAGAGTGTACAGTCGTCCCATTATACAGGCTATGTTATCTGTAGGAAGGCATCGGTACTGTGTGTTCCCTAAACACAGATACAAACAGTTATAAAAAAAACAAAAAAAGCCATTGTTTAGAGTCAGATTAAGCTATGAGTGAAAATTAGTTGCATAAATTATACAGAGGGCTTTTGCATCATTTGATAAAAATGTCCCTTCACCTTGTACTGTTATCTCGACCAGATTTTCAGTGCACGCTGCTATACACCAGCTATGCTGCTGGCTGCTCCTGTAGTTCACGTGCATTAATGTAAGTGTTTTCCCAAAGACACACACACTGCTCTTCTTTGCAAACATCTACTGTTGGGCAATGGTGGTGAACTCTGTTGGGTAAAATGACCTGACTGACCCCTTTCAGTTCAGTCTGACTCTAGTGTTATTTACCTCAAAGAATGACCTCTGACCTTTCTGGTTGTCTGTAATAGGTCACAGAGCTGGCGGGCTACACGACGCGCGTCTACAACATGTTCCTGGTGTTTGGCGAGGTGCAGAGGGGCGTGTACAAGCGCTCGTCCACATCGACCACGGGAACAGGGGAGAAGAAGAACGTGGCCAGGCCAGAGATGCACATCGACGGGCCTTTGGAAATCAAAGGTAGACTGTCTGAGATGTTAAGCATTTAGTACACATTTGTCCAGCGGTACGTAGGATACACATACACATTCTGAGCCACTTAAATGTCATGCTATTCCCTATTCAGTACACAACTAGACCATAGTATCCCACTTTACTACATCAGGGGGTGGTGGTAGCATCTGGGTTAGAGAGGCGGGCCGGTAGCCTGGTAACCGAAAGGTTGCCGGTTGGAATCCCCGAGCTGCATGCAGGGAGTAAGCCAGTAGCTGGAGGGTTACCAGCTTCAATGATAATTGTGCATCTGTAACATCCTTATTCACGATTCATTCAGGATATTCCGTAATCATGATAGCATCCACATGAATGTAGAAGTGTTCAGACACATCATCTATTCTTATTTACAATAAAAGTGACTACAAAATGACACAATATTCTGTTGGAAGGTGAACAATGTTAATCGGCACATTTTCTCTCAGCTCCACTGCAGGAAAATCGCTTTAAAATGTATATGTTTTCTCCGCCCCATGACAGAATGTGTAGAATTTTTAAACAGCTACATTTTGTCTCTGCGGCCAGGAGGAGGGCCTCTAAAATGTTCAGTCGCCTGGAGTGACGTTACAACGCATATTTGTATCATTTTATGCATTCATAGGATTTTGGGGGTTTTCAATTAGGTACAGTACATTCGGAAAGTATTCAGACCCATTGACTTTTTCCACATTTTGTTACGTTACAGCCTTATTCTAAAATGTATTAAAAAAAAAAAAATCCTCATCAATACCCCTGTTATGATAATACTCAATGTTCATCAACTGAACTTTAATTAAACAACTCCGTCTGTAACCCAGAATTTGTAAGATACTGGTTGAAATAAGACAGACGGAATGCCCAGTCTACAATGGTCAAATGTAAAAGTGTTTATTCACGCGAGAGCTCTGATTTACAAAAGGTGTACACAGTCTTTTATATTGTACAAGTTTGAAAAACAAAAGATACATATGCCCCACCCTCTCTAGGAAATAGTGTTTTCCCACAGTACCCATTCATTCCTTATCACAATCTTTGCAACATAAGTCAACCTTGGACAGCTCCTAACTGTCCCTCCCGTCCCAAGGACCAGAAGCCTTCCCACATATGTCTGATTAGAACTAAGAATGCTTTGTTCTCACAGACTCCTTCTTGCAAGTCGTACCATCCTGTTCCACTCTCCACACAATATTAATTTCTAGACACACACACATCAATTGAATTACCATTTGTCTTATAACTCTATCTCTATTGCATACATTTTCAGTACAAACATTTAGTCATAAAACATATAATCCATAACAACCCCGTAATGACAAACCGACAACAAGTTTTTAGAAATGATTGCAAATGTATTAAAAATAAAAACAGAAATACCTTATTTACATAAGTATTCAGACCCTTTGCTAAGAGAATCGAAATTGAGCTCAGGTTTATCCTGTTCCCATTGATCATCCTTGAGATGTTCCTACAACTTGATTGGAGTCCACCTGTGGTAAATTCAGTTGATTGGATATGATTTGGAAAAGCGCACACCTGTCTATATAAGGTCCCACAGTTGACAGTGCATGTCAGAGCAAAAACCAAGCCATGAGGTCGAAGGAATTGTCTGTAGAGCTCCAAGACAGGATTGTGTCGAGGCACAAATCTGGGGAAGGGAATCAAAACATTTCAGCAGCATTGAAGGTCCCCAAGAACACAGTGGCCTCCATCATTCTTAAATGGAAGAAGTTTGGACTTACCAAGACTCTTCCTCGAGCTGGCCTACCGGCCAAACTGAGCCTTCAGGGGAGAAGGGCCTTGGTCAGGGAGGTGACCAAGAACCTGATGGTCACTAGGGTTGCACATTCTGGGGAATATTCAGAGGTGGAAACTTTCCGTGAGAATTAATGGGAATATATGGGAATTAATGGGATATATGGGAATGAATGGAAATATATGCAAATTAATATTAGTACCATTTAAATGTAGATGTTTTTTGCATTGGATATATTTACCATATCATATGGAGACAGAAACAGAAACATTTTACCTTATCATAAGTAGAAGTAATTGCAAATTATTAAATCCTTCCAAAACAATTAAATGAGTTGACCCTTCACATGGGATGGTTTCACTGAATAACAAAAAAAGGGAATATTGAATGATCCCCAATGATCCATCGTATCTCTAAAATCTGTAAAATGATAGTCTAGAAACTAAAACTTTGGTTGTCTTCCTCTCAGACTTCCATGTCTTCTCCCTGGACCTCAATGTCCACCTCTTGAACATCAGACTCTGAGGCCTCATCTTCACTGTCACTTTCCAACCTTGTTGAGGGTGGCTCGTTGTCAGGCTCAAAAAGCCTCAAATTTGTACGGATGGCCAGCAACTTTTCAACCCTTGTATTGGTCAGCCTGTTGCGTGCTTTGGTGTGTGTGTTCCCAAACAAGGACCAGTTGCGCTCTTAGGCGGCTGATGTTGGTGGGATTTGGAGGATGATGGAGGCAACAGGGATAAGAGCCTCAGATCCACAAAGTCCCTTCCACCAGGTGGCTGATGAGATATGTTGGCACGACTGCCATATTGCATCTCCATCCCAAAGCTCTTGCTTGGAAGTGTACTTTGCCAGACTGCCAAGAACCTTGCCCTCATCAAGGCCAAGGTGGCGAGACAAGGTAGTGATGACATCATAGGCCTTGTTAATCTCTGCACCAGACAGGATGCTCTTGCCAGCATACTTGGGGTCCAACGTGTACGTTGCAGCATGTATGGGCTTCAGGCAGAAGTCTTCATGCTTTTTGATGTATTTCAGAACTGCAGTTTCCTCTGCTTGGAGCAACAGTGAAGTGGGCAGGGCAGTACGGATTTCTTCTCTTACATCCGCAAGCAGAGTCTGAACATCAGACAGGATGGCATTGTCTCCTTCAATCCGTGCAATGGCTACTGCTATAGGTTCCAGGAGTTTCGGGCTGCTTACTACTCTCTCCCAAGGTCATTGCCTCCAAGGTCATTGCCTTCTGCTCATCTGCAATGTAGAGACCGGTGTGTCTGTTGCCCCTTGTGTCTGTGCTCTTGTAGAATACTGGTTGAGGGGTGGAGATGATGTAGTTAATTATTCCTTGCCCACGAACATTCGACCACCCATCAGAGATGATTGCAATACAGTGCTTTCTCTATGATTTGCTTGACCTTCACTTGGACTCTGTTGAACTCTGCATCCAGCAAATGAGTAGAGAAAGTATTTCTGGTTGGAGGGGTGTATGCTGGGCAAAGAACATTCAGAAATCTCTTTCAATACGCATTGCCTGTGAGCATCAGAGGTGAACCAGTTGCATACACAGCTCGAGCAAGACATTCATCAGCATTTCTCTGACTACATTCCTCCATTGAGTCAAAAAAACTTATGATTCCAGGAGGACCATGAGCTGTTGCTATTGATAAGGTGTCTGATTCATCATTTTCACCTCGAATAGAAGTAGAGGGACTTTTGTCAGAGGTTGCTTGTTGTGAGCGCTGAGGGAACTTTATGCACTTGGCCAGATGATTCTGCATCTTTGTTGCATTCTTCACATATTATTTGGCACAGTATTTGCAAATGTACACAGTTTTTCATTCTACATTAGCTGCAGTGTATTGTCTCCACACATCAGATAGTGCCCGAGGAATTCTCCTGTAAAGATTAGAAAAAGAATGTACAGATAAATAGTTAAGCAGTTAGATTAACCTCTCAGGGATCATTGGGGCGCTAGCGCCCCACTCCCGACACTACCAGGTGAAATGTCAGGCGCCAAATTCAAAATCCCAAAGTTGAATTATTAAACATCCACCAATATACAAGTGTTTCATACTCATCAAAAGCTCTGTTTCTTGGCAATATCACAGCGTTGTCAGATTTCAAAAAGGCTTTACGGCGAAAGCACAACATTTGATTGTTTGAGGGCAGCACCATACTTTTCACATAGCCATGAATTCATTAGCCAGCGTGGCACACACATAACACATTTCACAGCGAAAACAAATCAATTACCTGTTGAAGAACTTCTGCTGAGGTCATCCTAAGTGTCCAACGAAGACAATCCATGGTTCTTTTGTTAAAAAAAGTCATGTATTATATCCATAAATCTCCATTTGGTTCGCGCGTTATAATCAGAAACTACAGCGTCGACTATTCCATTGAAACGTGACTAGAACTCATTCAACTTATACCTATAAACTTGTCCAAGAACAATCAAACATCATTTTAAATGTATCCTTAGGAACACTTTTACGTATATTTACTATAATAAATCAACNTGGCGAGAGCGCGCGCCCACTACTATAGAGTTCCAAAGAGGCACTTCCTGATTCCCTCTTCTTCTCTGTTCTAATTCATCTGAACAGCATCAAAACACTTTCTCGAGACTAAGGACATCCAGAGGAAGTGATAGGTACTGCATTCATATGCCCTTTTATGGGCATTTTCATGAGGGAGGGGTTCCAAATGAGGCACTCTGTGAAAACCACTTTCTCCAGGACAGAAATTCCTCTGGGTTTTGCCTGCCATATCCGTTCTGTTTTACTCACAGACAAATGGTTAACAGTTTTACAAAATTCAGAGTGTTTCCTATCCAATGGTACCAAATATGTGCATATCCTATTTTCTGGGCCTGAATGGGAGGCATTTTACTTTGGGCACGCCAGGCTCTCCAAAACGGTCAAGTTGTGCAGTGATCCCTGAGAGGTTAAACAACTCCTTTGTAAGATAAATGTTTTAAAATGAAACATGTATGGAAACAGGTGAGTTAACACTCCTAAGTTAGCAGGCTCAAGCAAGCTAAAACTCACATGGTAGCAAAAAGGGCCTAGCAGAAATTGTTAACAAGTTAGAAATGATTTAAACACACTTTGCTGTAGGCTACTATTTACAAGTTAACAAAAAATCATGTATGTCATATAAAATATATTCACCCCACCCAGTATTGTAATCAAAACTTACCAGAATGCATGTAGTTCTTCACTTAGACAGTTTCAGATGGTGTCAACATAATCATATATTCTTTCATTTTGGAGTAGAATGTCCTTTTCAAAAGTCACCCGAAGTTCCCCCCACGGTAACTTTTCCACCGCTGCTCAAACGAATCCTCGGGGAACCACTGACTTTTGACCAGAGACCTATGGGCCTTTGTCAAAAGTAGTGCACTATAAAGGGAATAGGGTGCAATTTGGAACACAGCGTAGGCTAATCCTGTGCAGTGTATCGTTATTGCTGTTTTTTCTGACCATCTTGGTCAAATTACTCAGCTGTAATCAAGATTTGTGATGTTTTATTTTCACATACACCTGATATGTACATCGACAGATTTTTTACCATGTTAGCCCGGTGTTTGAACCAGACAGCTTTCAGTTAGTGGCCCAATGCTCTAACCGATATGCTAATACTAATGGTGAACGTGTGCATCTGGACATACTCTTCACTAACACAGCTAGTTAGTCGATTGGCTACATCCTCAGTATCTACAGCTGCACTTTTTTACACTTTCTCACACTTTTTAAATGCTGCCACACATTTTTCTGGAGCATTTGTACTCTCGTAAGACTGAACTGATCATATTAATTATTGATCGGCACACAATGACTGATTTCTCCTTTGTTTTTTGTCTTGGTCTTCTGCAGGAAGAGTCATCGATGTGGACAATGGCATCGTGTGTGAGAGTGTACCTATCATCACTCCCAATGGAGACATAGTGGTCTCCAGCCTCAACTTCAAGGTGAGAAATATCATAGCAAAATCCTGGGCGATGTTCAGTAGTGATAAAACGTTTTCAAATTAAGTGAAAACTTCAAATTACGTACTACCTGAACTTATCCAATAAGAAAACAGATTTTTGTTTTCCATTTCCAAAGTGTTGTGAAAGTGTGTCCTACGGAAGATCCTGCTCAGAATCCTACTAAAACATTCTATATGTTACAGTACCTGTGATGTGTTTGCTGTTGCTATATTTGCCTAATCCTCTAGCCATCTTCCCCCAGGGTAGGGTGTACATGCTTTGTTCTTTGTTGCGTTAAGTTAGCTCACTTTGAGATTTAAATTTCTTTTTGAAGTGGACCCTGGCTAAGAGAAGGAAGCACACATGTAATTATCACACACGTACACACACACACACACACTAAATTGCATAGTATAAAATAAGGACAGTATGGCTTCCTAATACTCAACATAAACCATGACAAACAATATGTAGGGACTACATAGAATCAAGTGATTCAGACTAGTCTCGCTTTGCCAGACTCATGTCATGGGTTGTTAGACACATCAGCTGTGATGAGACTATTCAGTACTCCAAGGCTATAACATGTGTGTGTGAATGATGTTTCTTGCAGGTGGAGGAAGGTATGCACCTGTTGATCACAGGTCCTAACGGCTGTGGAAAGAGTTCTCTGTTCAGGATCCTCAGTGGGCTGTGGCCTGTCTATGGGGGGCTGCTGCACAAACCCTCCCCACAACACATGTTCTACATACCACAAAGGTCAGTGGTGTCACTGTCACATACATCCTTATGCCCACACATGTACTGACTCTGACACACATGTACCCATGTATGTAGGATCTTAATTTGATCACTCTTTTGTTGCTGAGAATTTTCCTACACAGCAGGAAATGCAAACTTGTAGGGTATTCAAGGTTTAAAAAAGCTTCTAAAGTATGTAATTTCCACTTTAAACTATCAGACTTGATTTTCCCTAACAAAATATGTATAAACTCCTACAGAAAATGGCCATTAATTATAATCCACATAATAATTCACATTTCCTGTTGCTGCAGGATTATTTTCCTGCTGTTGCAAACTGGCTCAAATTAAGATGCTACATTTGTACATGCAAGCTTGCATAGAGGCACACACACAAGCATGCACGGATGAATATTCTGTATGCATGCACACACACACACTACATACACACAGTTAAATGTATTGAAAATCAGCAGTAGGGATCCTTACCCTCTAGACTCAGTAACTGGATCTCCATGGAGAGTGAGAGAGAGTAACCAGACCTTAGAGTAGTGAAATATTTACCAGATCTTCCAGGTGTCTGACGGCTTTTCAACAATGCTGAAACATGACACACACACACAGATTTCTATTGCTATCTTTGTGGGGACCAAAGAATTGATTCTGATCCACAATCCTATTTTCCCTAACCCCTAACCCTAAATCTAATCCTAACCCTAACCTTAACCTTACCATAACCCTAAACTTACCCTAAGTCCAACCTTAACCTCTAACCCTAAAACTATACCAAACCCTAACTCCTAACCTTAAACCTAACCGTAACCCCTAACCCTATCCCCAACCTTAATTTGAACCCTAATTGTAACCCTAAACCTAACCCCTAAGCCTAAAATAGTATTTTTCCTTGTCATAATTTTCCTTGTTTTACTATCCTTGTGAGGACTTCTGGTACCCACAAGGATAGTAAAATAAAAACACAGACACGCACACACAGTTAAATGTATTAAAAATCAGCAGTAGCTAACCTTACCCTCTAGACTCAGTAACTGGATCTCCATGGAGAGTGAGAGAGAGAAACCAGACCTTAGAGTAGTGAAACATTTACCAGATCTTCCATGTATTTTGACGGCTTTACTGGAATTGTGAAACGTGACACACACACACACACAGACCTCTTTACCCAAATGTTGTGTCTGACAATCTCCCCCCTCCCTCTCTCTCTCCTCAGGCCGTACATGTCCATTGGAACCCTGAGAGACCAGGTGATCTACCCAGACTCTCTAAAGGACATGCATGACAGAGGCTACAGAGACAAGGACCTAGAGGTCATATTGGACATCGTTAACCTCAACCAGATTGTGACCCGCGAGGGCGGTAAGAACCGAGGAGGGGCAGTGAAGGAAATTGGATCTGAGTCAGCCTAGAACAAAAGGTCTGAGTGGGTCTGAAGGCGTAGTAACAGGTGCACTTTGAAAAGAGCTAGCTGTAGCCTGACAAAACTCCCAGTAACCTTTTTTTAAGCCATTTACCCTTGAGATGAATGATATGGTTTCCAAGGGGATTCCCAAACAACAACAGACATATACTGAATGGGGCCCTCTTAGTTCAGCTAACACATCCTTCCTCAAAAAGTTTCTGTATCTCTTATCATACTATACGCTGTCTGTAGTGCATTTGACCACTCAATAAGTTATTTCTGTATTTTTCTAGTGGCATCAGTCTATCCCTCTCCATATCTTTGGTTTGTAGAGTCTAGTTAATTGGAGACCAGTGGTCCTGTTATTCTCCAACAATCAGCTCTATATTTAATTATTTTAATTATTTCTTAATCTTATTTTTTGTTGTTGGTGTTTTTGTAAAAAAAAAATTACTGCATTGTTGGTTAAGGGCTTGTAAGTAAGCATTTCACTGTAAGGTATACACCTGTTGTATTTGGCGCATGTGACAAATACAATTTGATTTGATTGTGAGCGTGTTTGCGTATTTCTCCTATTGAATATTCTTGAACTTTGAACTCTCACCACAGTTGTTACCATGGTTACACACAATTTAAACCGTTTGCATTGGTCTTTGTGTAGTGTTTAACCTACTTATTCCAATGGAGAATAAAACTGTAGTCAATGACAGTACTGTGATGTGTGTCTGTTTGTCTGTGTGTAGGTTGGGATGCAGAGATGGACTGGAAGGACGTGTTGTCTGGGGGAGAGAAACAGAGGATGGGCATGGCTCGCATGTTCTACAACAGGTAAGACTTGGCCTGCCATCTTAGGCCTTCTTAAACCCTGTTGGAAAAACATAATAGTAGATATTTAGAGGTGCTGTTGATTGAATAGCCCATATTCCTCTCTTGTTTGATAGTTGATTGATTGGTGGCTAGTTGATTTACTTAATTGTTAATTAGAAAGTTATAAATGACTAAATTCAATTTTCTTGTTTGTCAGGCCAAAGTATGCCCTGTTGGATGAGTGCACCAGTGCTGTCAGCATTGACGTGGAGGGAAAAATATTCCAGGCTGCAAAGGATGCTGGGATATCCTTACTGTCAATCACCCACAGGCCCTCCCTCTGGTAAGAGATATATATAATATCTGGACCAGTCTGTCCAGCCCAATTCTGATTTTTTTTCCACTAATTGGTATTTTGACCAATCACATCAGATCTTTTCACGGCAGATATTTTTCATAGCTGATCTGATTGGTCAAAAGACCAATTTGTGAAAAAATATCAGAATTGGGCTGCCTGTGTAAATGCAGTCATAGTGTCTCTTCCGACAGCCGCTGTGTCTCCTATACTTAGGCGGAGCACCATGAGTTTGGCAAGCAAGACTAGTCAGATAGTTTCTTCAACGTCCAATGTGTAATATTTTATACCGCTTTTTGTCTTGAAGCACACAGATTCTGTACTGAACACTGTAGAACAGTTTTAAAGGAAAAGTGTCTAGAAACCTGTAGAAAAAAGAAAAACCGCAAAACAAGTAATACGCCATAAGCAAATGCACCACTAGTTGTCACGTCAGCAGTGCTCTGTTCTGTATTTTCTCTGAGTTAGCCTCAGGCATTAAACATGATTGCAGCGCGAACACAAACAGTGCTACCACAATATTGTGCAAGTCTGTTCCTCTCAGGAGATTGCTGCTGCTATTTAGTTTCTTGTTTAGCAGTCACTTAACCCTATGACATTTTACACAACATGACATGACACTACACCACGCAACAAGGCTGGGCACAGCACAAAATAATCACAACATGACTTCAACCACAATAGAACAGAAGACATGCACCTTCACTAACACCTCAATCATTTTGCATAACGTAACACAACCATAAGGTCAAAGACAATTGTATACTATTTTGTATACTATTTGGAAATAATGTTGTGCTTGAACTGGACAACGAATGAATAAAAAAGAGAAACATAACGCAACCATGAAATAATCCCATCCTTAACCCATATTCTTGCTCCACTTTACATACCGACAGGAAGTACCACACCCACCTGTTACAGTTTGATGGTGAGGGAGGATGGAGGTTCGAGCAGCTGGACACCGCTACGCGTCTCTCCCTGGCCGAGGAGAAACAGCGCCTCGAATCCTCACTTGCAGGAATACCCAAGATGCAACACAGACTCAACGAACTCTGTAAGATCCTGGGAGAGGACTCAGTCCTCAAAACAGCCGACGCAGCAGAGGATTGAAAAAGAAGAAGAATGAAAGAAAGAGCGAGATGGATGTTCAGGAAAGTCAAAGTATATATATATTTTTTTCAACGCACACCAACCGCATATTCCCATAAGTTTCCAGTGTTGGGGTTGAATGTTAAGAATTGATAAACGATGTTGTTTTATAGATGTTTTCACCACTGGAATGGTTGAGAGACTTAACATTTCTGACAAGCTGAGACTGACATTTTATTTGGTTGAACAATGAAGTAAAATGATTTTTTATTTCTAGCACTTTAAATTGTTATTGCTGTAGTTATCAAGTGCTGAAGTAGTAGGATTCTGCTTTTTTTTGTGAGACAGTATTTTCCTTCTTTTAATTGTATTGATTTGTTTGTGTTAATAAAAAACTACTATGGACAAGAAAAGGTGCAAAGCTTTCCATAAAAAGTTTAATAGATTGACGTCAGCCTTTTAAACTTGTATAATAAAACTTTTTTTTAATTATGGCGAGCGAGCGGTGCGCCTTCACCTGTCCAATGATGTCTGCAAATGTTTTTTGTTTAACCTTGACTCACTTTGGTTGAGCACCCTCTACTTCTTTATATAAAAAAATACTAGAAAGGTAATTGGATGATATCAAACAATGATCATCCACGTTTTTACAATCATATCAAGTTATTCATTAAGGTTAGGCTAATAAGCATACAGTTTTAACGGTAGCCCTACTGCTCAAATTTAAAGTACAATAAATGAGTGTCCCTTTCTGTTATCTCAGCCACTGGCTCTGGGTTATGTCATAAGGACATCTTCCTTATAACATTACTGAATGTGTTTTTTACAGAACTCCTCAGAACTGCAGTATAGTAATATATTCAAAATACCTCAGTAGCTTTCAAGTTATCTGTCTTTGCATTTTAAATAACACCCTTCCCTAGACCTGTATAGTGCACTACTTTGACCGCAGCCCTGATTTGCCTTTGTCAGTGGCTAAGAGATGGTTATCTTAGGAGCTATAGGCTTCTGGTTTACTAAACAAATACAATGGATTTCAAGGCATCCTGTCTTGTCTCCAGCAGAGCACAGCAGGAATTGGACTGGGCTCGCTCACACAAACACACGCACAGGAACGCTACCACACACACACACATCACCTGGCAAAGCCCTACTCACTGTCACTAGGGTAATATCTGTGGAACAGGATGTTTTGTGTTGTCTCAGTCTACAATCTTCACCTCTATAAAAAATGTCACATCTTCAGCAAGAGGTTTACATTGTGTTTTACAATAACCGCTGTTGTTTACCGTTGTGGTTCAGTACGGTTTACTTGGCTGCTGAGTTTAATTAACTGTAGTTAGTTGTTCATGGAAGTAAAGTATTGAACTTTTGTAATATACTTGGATATAACTACTGTTATAAAGAGGTTATAAGCCTGAAAATAACCTACATATTCAGGCTTCTCCTCATTCTTTGGGATTCTAACTAATACTTTGTGTCTTGAAATGGACAGCTGACATAGTGAAACCTGATTTCCCTGTACTGTAAAAAGAAAATGCTGTGTTTCTCAGCCCTGTTGATAGGAAGTATCTACAGTATACTCCTGGATGAAACAGTGTCTTAAAGTGACTGAGAATAGTATGGAATGAGTAGAATCAAGAGGTGATGCTTGAAATTGTATACCATGAGATAGCTATCTAACCAATACTATGGATCAAAGTCAAACACAATTAAATATACTTTGATATTCTATAAAATTGCAACTGTTAAGTTAGGTCTACTCTAGTATGTTCCCACAACACTTTGACTTATTAACAAATTATGGATACAATTCTATATGTGGAACATCCGAATGTACTGTATTTGACATGTATCATAGCAGTTTACTTTGTCATAGGCAATCCATTCAATTTTGGCAACTGTGACAATTTAAGTTTGATTTGAAAATTGGTTGTTAATTTAATGGTACCTCTTGTAACTAATGCATGTGTTGTGTCATTATTTTATTAAACTAATTTATGTTATGTGAATGGGGTCTGTGTTGTGCTATAGGCCTAGTGATGCTGTTTAGTCAAGAAAGACATGGGACTGACGGACAAGAAGAGGCATTGTCTCCCCTCTTTTCTAGTCTCCTTTTGATTTTTTTATGATGAGAAAACAGACTAAACGTTTTAATTAAACCCACCTGTTCTGGTACTGTTGTTCATTCTGCATGCGAGGATGTGCACTGAGTGTTCATTTACATCAATGTGAATCCTATGTAGTTTCAAATATTCTGAAAATCATATGCTTTGCTCATAACACTTTTGCATTTGAACATGTATTTTCCTGTAAATAAAATAAGACAACCACTAAGACTGTGTAAAACTCAAATAATTGATTGATTCATTGTTGTGTTGTGTTGTCATTAGTCAGGATTTTGTGGTTGGTTGCTTATTCCAGCCTCAGTACAGGGGCATTCAATGTAACGTGTATCTGATGCCATCTGGTGTATAAAGACGGAATTTATTTGGATCAAACTGCACTTTTGTCATCTTAACCAATGACCACACGATGGTGCCAAGCTCCATCCATGCAGCCGTACATCAGTAATGTCATTGCAACACTAATAGGCCTACACCATTTGGTATTTCACAAACATATTGACGTTAGATTGGAATGTCAAACTATTTGGCTACATACAATATGCTAAAGCTCTTCATTTTTTATTAGATCGGCGGTTTGTAAAGCATTGGACGTTTTAAATTGCATTGCAGACAACAAGGTGGTGTGATTGTTTGAGACTCAGCTAGTGGGCATCAATAATCCAACATTTTCCATCAACTGGCCTCTATAATTGGCTTTGAGGTTATCATTTACCGAACAGTTTTACATTCTTCAGAAAACGATATACATTCACTTTAATGATTACATTGAATGGTGTTAAAATAGAGCGGCTACGATGTTTCTCCGCTCATTCAATGGGGTTGATATTTCCCTCCTGTCAGATTGATACGGTACATCTCAGAAGGAGTGGCTTGATTACGTTTCACTCCTCCGGTCACACACAGGGGCGGACAAGTGTATTTCTCTGTCCCTATCACCTAGCAAGGCTGGCCTCTACACGGGAATAATGCAATCTCATTGAAAATGTTACCTCGAATATCGTAGCCTACGTTTATTCAGAATGCGCCTCACCCGAGATATAGCACAGAGAAGAGCACACGAATGCTGACTTCGTATTGAGAATGACTTATATGAGGTGGATGTGAGCTGTGGTGGCTCAAGCGCTTCGGTAACGAAGCTGCCTGCTGTACGCCGATAAATAAAAAGAGAATCAAGCTATTTATATCGTGGTTGTTCCAGCGGTGACGACCCTGCGGACGTCGTAACCATGAGTGGACAGGACGAAAGTTCGGTGCGGGTCGCATTGAGGTAAGCCTGGGATGGTCATCTTGGTCACGCCTCTCCAGGATAATGGACCTATATTATTATTGTGACATTGGCGGTGTTGATCAACCACAGCATGGGCTGTTATAATGGCCTAGTTACTGTGTAATAACATGAATGTGTGGATAGCCTAAAAGAATTGCGCATTGGGTTCCAAAGTAACGCACCGTAGACTACAATGTGGCAAAGCAATCGACGTTTACGTAGGGAGTAGTGATAGCAATAACACTATGTTTCTCCTTGCATTTATTCTAGGACGAATGTCAAATGTCAAACTGCTAAAGCAGCACGGCCTTGGATTTGTTTTAAGTGTCACCATCAGCCCCCCATGTAGACCAACACAAATTCGTAGGTAATGTTTAATGGGTTTCCTTTGTTGGTGCTAAGCAACAGTACACCATTTATCAATGTCCTGGCTGCAGACATAATGACTACATGGATTTATGAATGAAGGGAGAAGGGGCGGATATGATGGATATGAGAAGAGAAAGCAATGCCGCTTGCGTCTGTGTGTGTCATAGATCTGTAATGTCATGTGAGAAGGATCAGTGGAAGACAGAGACTAAGACCTGGTTACACCTCTCTCGTTACTGCAGGCAGACTTTGACCCAGTACTCTTGTTTACTAAGTCTCTGTCTGGACTGGGCCTTGGTTTACAAGCCTCTCTCCTGCATATAAATGCAGCCATATTCATGAGACAATATACTAGCAGAAAGCACATCTACATAACATGAGACTTTTAATTGCAGACATTTCCGGCAGACAGCTTTTAGAGTTTTCAAAAACGATATACAACTGTCATTTCACAATGAAAGCGTTTAACTGCAAGGACTAAGTACTAATTGCAATGACTACATAATAGCCACTGAACTGTTGGTAGCATAAGCAATACAGAGACTGTCCTCAGTGTTAAAATAGCTAGCTCCCTGCAGACAGACAAAGGTGTGTGTAAACCCTGCCCATGCATCCATCTGCATAGAAAGCACATGCCTCATGAATTATTTGCTAGCTTTGTATAAATCAAATAACATTTTATTGGTCGCATACACATGGTTAGCAGATATTCATGTGAGTGTAGCGAAATGCTTGTGCTTCTAATTCCAACAGTGCAGTAATATCTAACAAGTAATCTGACGGCGCTCTTATATCCAATAGTTCTTCCCGGCTGTATGTAATAAGACTTAAGATTTCCTGGGGTAACAATCTAAGAAATAATCCATAAAAAAACTAAATACTGCATAGTTTCCTAAGAACGCGAAGTGAGGCGACCATCTCTGTCGGCGCAATTACTATACGCATTTGCAGTGTTTTTTTCCCTCTCTCTCTTGCAACTTTAATTTGGTCTTTTGTTTCCTCAACAATCAGGATCCCACTCATTATTCTCATGGAGGAGCCAGTCGAGAGAGTCTATACGGGATAAGACCAACTACTGTATCTAAATGTGATCACGAAAAACGGAGACACGCATAGACTCAGATTATCAGATAGCGTGTAATAACATGCTCATAATATGTTTATAACATGTAGTATAGGACCCTGACTTCTAAAAACTCTGGGTCTTTATTAACATGTTTATAATATGTTTATAACATGTAGTATAGGACCCTGAGTTCTAAAAACTCTGGGTCTTTATTAACATGCTCATAATATGTTTATAACATGTAGTATAGGACCCTGAGTTCTAAAAACTCTGGGTCTTTATTAACATGCTCATAATATGTTTATAACATGTAGTATAGGACCCTGAGTTCTAAAAACTCTGGGTCTTTATTAACATGTTCATAATATGTTTATAACATGTAGTATAGGACCCTGAGTTCTAAAAACTCTGGGTCTTTATTAACATGTTTTAGGTGTTCTAAATCCCCCACACACCATTGCCTCTTCACCTGCCCCTGGGCCCTGAAATGAACTTTGGAACCTGTCACTAATCCAAGTGTCCAGTGTATGGGTCAGTAAGCAGATCCCTTAAGCCCACAGTACAGGGATACCTTCCCTGACCCTGGACCTTACTGCTCTCTCTGCTATTCTGAGAACTCCGGCCCAGCAGACCAAAGCTCACTTCATCACATTATGTACACATCCACTCACGGCACCCACATGCTGGCACATTCTTGCCAAGTCACTCTCTAAACCTGTAGCTCGCTTTTCCTTTCTCTCACCCTCTACCTATCCCTG
>QNTS01000121.1:677372-748853 GCA_003317085.1 Hucho hucho
TTCTAAAAACTCTGGGTCTTTATTAACATGTTCATAATATGTTTATAACATGTAGTATAGGACCCTGAGTTCTAAAAACTCTGGGTCTTTATTAACATGTTCATAATATGTTTATAACATGTAGTATAGGACCCTGAGTTCTAAAAACTCTGGGTCTTTATTAACATGCTCATAATATGTTTATAACATGTAGTATAGGACCCTGAGTTCTAAAAACTCTGGGTCTTTATTAACATGTTCATAATATGTTTATAACATGTAGTATAGGACCCTGAGTTCTAAAAACTCTGGGTCTTTATTAACATGCTCATAATATGTTTATAACATGTAGTATAGGACCCTGAGTTCTAAAAACCCTGGGTCTTTATTAACATGCTCATAATATGTTTATAACATGTAGTATAGGACCCTGAGTTCTAAAAACTCTGGGTCTTTATTAACATGCTCATAATAAGTTTATAACATGTAGTATAGGACCCTGAGTTCTAAAAACCCTGGGTCTTTATTAACATGCTCATCATATGTTTATAACATGTAGTATAGGACCCTGAGTTCTAAAAACTCTGGGTCTTTATTAACATGTTCATAATATGTTAATAACATGTAGTATAGGACCCTGAGTTCTAAAAACTCTGGGTCTTTATTAACATGCTCATAATATGTTTATAACATGTAGTATAGGACCCTGAGTTCTAAAAACCCTGGGTCTTTATTAACATGCTCATAATATGTTTATAACATGTAGTATAGGACCCTGAGTTCTAAAAACTCTGGGTCTTTATTAACATGTTCATAATATGTTTATAACATGTAGTATAGGACCCTGAGTTCTAAAAACCCTGGGTCTTTATTAACATGTTCATAATATGTTTATAACATGTAGTATAGGACCCTGAGTTCTAAAAACTCTGGGTCTTTATTAACATGTTTTAGGTGTTCTAAATCCCCCACACACCATTGCCTCTTCACCTGCCCCTGGGCCCTGAAATGAACTTTGGAACCTGTCACTAATCCAAGTGTCCAGTGTATGGGTCAGTAAGCAGATCCCTTAAGCCCACAGTACAGGGATACCTTCCCTGACCCTGGACCTTACTGCTCTCTCTGCTATTCTGAGAACTCCGGCCCAGCAGACCAAAGCTCACTTCATCACATTATGTACACATCCACTCACGGCACCCACATGCTGGCACATTCTTGCCAAGTCACTCTCTAAACCTGTAGCTCGCTTTTCCTTTCTCTCACCCTCTACCTATCCCTGTCTCTGTGTGTGTGTGTGTGTGTGTGTGTGTGTGTGTGTGTGTGTGTGTGTGTGTGTGTGTGTGTGTGTGTGTGTGTGTGTGTGTGTGTGTGTGTGTGTGTGTGTGGCACGACAGCCGTTACACTGGCTCATAAACAGATAGGCACTGTTTATTCTTCACAAAACCCTGACAGACGCAGATGATGCCCCTCTTTGGACACCTTGTCTATGCTGACCATCCACACCTCCCATTGGGTTTTCAGTGTCTATCAAAGCCCAGCTCCTCCTCCTGCTCTAAGCCTATGGTGGATTATTTTTAGGAGAAGAGTGCACTTCCTGGAAAATGTTATTGTTTTACAGTACATTCATGATACATATGCATGAACCGCCATACAAATACACGCAAACCATCTGCAGGCACACGGCATGTGATATTGCAACGTATCCTTACTTACTACAGGAGACAATAACAATAGTTACAGTATCTATTCAATTTCATCCACTTCTCTCAGTATACAAGTAAGGCTACGTGTTGTAGCTGAATTCGTCTGGCTGAGACTTCTCTATATGTATTTTACTCTTCGGACATAACTGATAACTGAATACTTCTTTGTGTCTATGTCAGTGTTGCACTTTGTATCGTTCCTTCCTTCGCCTACAGCTTCTTTGTTTATATATAGAGAAATGGGTCTCTTGACTCTCTTCTGTCGACAGGCACTTTACAGCTGAGCTGCTGCACTCAACTGCCAGCCCAGTGATGTAGTCAAGTCACTAAACCTTGAGTCCGTGTCGCGTTCCCAAGTCCCTAGTGTTCGATTCCGAGTCCAAGTCCGAGTCCTATATACTCGAGTACTACAACATTGCCCCAGCCTGTTAGCCAGAGGGACAGAGTGTTTACTTTCTAATATTAGTTTTCTTTTAGATTCACACATAGATATGAGATATTTATCTTTCACACAACACACAGATCATAACAACATGCCCTTAAACCCGAACATGACCGCAATACAAGCCCTTAAAACGGCACAACAGAATATCACAAGATAAGCTTGTGTTGGCTTGAGGTCAGATACATTTACTTAGCCCAGATTGATGAACTAATGTGTTTTAGGAATCTCACTGGTATCCCATTGCCAGAAGAAAATAATGTGTCTCTGAATTTATTTTCTGCAATTATCACTCATTGCCCTTGGCTGTGACATTGCAAAACATTCTTGGGTTGTTTTCACCCATCCGAAATAACTCCAACTCACAAGGTTGTATGTCTGTTAGTGTTGTCCTCTTATCTGGAGTTTTGACAGAGTTCCCTTTGTGGAAAATTGTATTTAACTGCCCTTGTCACAGCAGAATGTTTCCACATATGATCGCTGTTATTTTGTGTTATTCATCATAGTTCTTGGCTTGAGGAAGAGAGGATGGGTGTGTGTGTATGTGTGTATGTCCTCTGTCTATTGTCCTGGTTCCCCCCCTAACTGACAGTGTGAAACCGACAGCCACTGCGTGGACAACTGCACACCTTTTCCTGCTCTTCCCTATAGCTGCAATGTGACCTCTGACCCAGGAAGCATTAGAGCTGTGGCCACTGGTCAGTGAACCCCCCCGCCCAGTGTGGGGACCCTGTGAATGGACATCACTCACCCGTGTAGAAGAGCCCTGACAGATTTAAGCCAGGTGAAGAGAAGTGGGGGTTCTTGAGTTGCAGAATTCTCTGGCAAGAATTCTCTGGCTGAATCTTCCCCTTCTTTCGCTATTGGCCTTGGTAACTGAAGTGACATAATTTTCCTGTGTGGAGGCGGGATACTAAGAGAGACATTTATTCATTCAAAGACCATTTGTTGAAGACATTTTAGGAAAACGTTTTAGGAAAAAGTTGTTTGGTTTATTTGGTTTGAGGCGCTTACATGTATCATTTGCATCAGTCGATCATTGTTGAAATCTGCAGAGTTTGTCTTTCTGTGCTCTAAGGGGAAAAAGCCCGTTACTACCTGTTATTCACAGAGCATTGATGTTGAGAATTATCCAATGACTTGCTTCATGATCTCCACTCCAGTACAGTACTTAACAATGGACAGACTGTTCCTAATAGCAAGTACAATGGACCATAACTCAGTTAAAGACTGAGCATTGAACAGTGACACTGTTGTTGTCAGCTGTTATTTTTTGCTGTAGCTATTACTCACAGCGATGCTCTCTAAACGTAGCTTAATGCATGTATTCCCCATTACAACCCTGTCATTATGACAGACACTAAACAATGTGTCAGTCAGTGAGTCAGGTGCCTCTAAGGTAGAGGGAAAAAGAGAAATCACACCTGATGTCCTGGAAAAGGCAGCTGATGTCCTGAACAGTGAATGATGCCAGTTGACGTCATTATCCACACGCACAACACACAGTGTTGCCTTTTGCTTCACAATGTCATAATTGAAACAAACACACAACATTGGAGCATAAGGACAGGAGCACTTTGTATGAAATCCACTCCATGTGACGACAGTGGATGATGCCAGATAATGATGATGATGATGACAAGAATATTCCCATTAACCTTTTACTGCAGTGGGCTAAATCAGGGTCAACTTTGAAACAAAAGTATCCACCTCACACACATGGTTATGGGCTTAAACAAAGACACCTGTACCTGTATATGTCAGATATGGAGTTGAAATTTTGAGTTTGCATCCCGATATTATATACAGTGCCAGTCAAAAGTTTGGACACACCTACTCATTCCAGGGTTTTTCTTTATTTTTACTATTTTTTACATTGTATAATAATAGTGAAGACATCAAAACTATGAAATAACACATATGGAATCATGTAGTAACCATAAAAGTGTTAAACAAATAAAAATATATTTTATATTTGAGATTCTTTAAAGTAGCCACCCTTTGCCTTGATGACAGCTTTGCACACTCTTGGCATTCTGTCAACCAGCTTCATGAGGTAGTCACATGGAATGCATTTCAATTAACAGGTGTGCCTTGTTAAAAGTAGATTTGTGGAATTTCTTTCCTTAATGTGTTTCAGAAAATCAGTTGTGTTGTGACAAGGTAGGGATGGTATATAGAAGATAGACCTATTTGATAAAAGACCAAGTCCATATTATGGCAAGAATAGCTCAAATAAGCAAAGAGAAACGACAGTCCATCATTACTTTAAGACATGAAGGTCAGTCAATCCGGAAAACTGCAGTCACAAAAACAATCAAGCGCTATGATGAAACTGGCTCTCATGAGGACCGCCACAGGAAAGGAAGACCCAGAGTTACCTCTGCTGCAGAGGATCAGTTCATTAGAGTTACCAGCCTCAGAAATTGCAGCACAAATAAATGCGTCACAGAGTTCTAGTAACAGACACATCTCAACATCAACTGTTCAGGGGAGACTGCGTGAATCAGGCCTTCATGGTCGAATTGCTGCAAAGAAACAAGCAATTGACATTAGACTAGTGGAAATCTGTCCTTTGGTCTGATGAGTCCAAATTTTAGATTTTTGGTTCCAACCGCCGTGTCTTTGTGAGACGCAGAGTAGGATGACCTCTGCATGTGTAGGTCCCACCGTGAAGCATGGAGGAGGAGGTGTGATGGTGTGGGGGTACTTTGCTGGTGACACTGTCTTTGATTTATTTAGAATTCAAGGCACACACTTAACCAGTATGGCTACCACAGCATTCTGCAGCGATACGCCATCCAATCTGGTTTGAGCTTAGTTGGACTATCATTTGTTTTTCAACAGGACAATGACCCAACACACCTCCAGGCTGTGTAAGGGCTATTTGACCTAGAAGGAGAGTGATGAGTGCTGCATCAGATGACCTGGCCTCCACAATCACCCGACCTCAACCCAATTGAAATGGTTTGGGATGAGTTGGACCGCAGAGTGAAGGAAAAGCAGCCAACAAGTGCTCAGTATATGTGTGAACTCCTTCAACACTGTTGGAAAAACATTCCAGGTGAAGTTGGTTGAGAGAATGCCAAGAATGTGCAAAGCTGTCATCAAGGCAAAGGGTGGCTACTTTGAAGAATCACAAATATAAAATATATTTTGGTTTGTTTAACACTTTTTTGGTTACTACATGATTCCATATGTGTTATTTCATACTTTTGATGTCTTCACTATTATTCTACAATGTAGAAAATAGTACAAATAAAGAAAAAACCTTGAATGAGTTGGTGTGTCCATACTTTTGACTGGTACTGTACAGTACATCACAGAAAACTGAAATATAACAAAACCTTTTGACATAGAAACACCAGATTTTAAGTGATGTTTATTAATTATGAAAAATATGAAAAATATGAATACAATTCAACCCATGAGGCCACTAGGTCATTTGACTGCAGGAAAGGGCTACAGTGCCATTTCCTTCCCCATCTCCTCTCTTATTCCTCTATCCCTTGGCATCCATTAACCCAGGCCTGTTCTGCTCCAACCCATGTCATAGAGGAGACAAGTTATACAACCTGCTTGCCATAGGCCATTGTACATCAGCTGCCTGCTTCCTTGACTGCTGTAATTAGTTACATAATGACCATGTACAACTTAACCACCAAACTGAAGGTACTTTACGAGAGAGAGGAGAGGCTGCTGTAGTGTTTCCTGTAGTTACTGATTCCTGAAGAATAGAGGGCGTAGCTGAAGCTTTTTTTCTTCTTTCAAGTGGACCTTTCAAAACGGATTGAGACACTTGTTGTAAGCAGCACAATAACAGAACCATTTATCGGTGTGTGTGTGTATCATAAGTTCACTGTAAACCCGGTGTATAAAGTTCCCTGGTCTCAGTTTCAGGTGCAATGAATGGCCAGAGAAGGGTTTGTGTGCATGCCTGTGTATGTAGGCATGTTTTTGTGTGTGTGTGTGTGTGCCCGCACGTGTGTGTGTGTGTGTGTGTGTGTTTGTATGTATGAATGTGTGTGTGTAGAATGGTCCCTCATTAACCTCTGTTCTACAGCATCAGTGTATCAGGGTAAAGACAACCTGGGGAGTGAAGGGTCTGCTCCAACGCTCATTAAAGGCCAAATGCAGTCAAAATGGTTTACGGTATATAATATTGTACAAAAGCTGATGAAACTAACACTGTAAAAGTGTGAGCAAATTTGATCACTGTTATTTACTGATTGAAAATACAATCTACACAGGACCTTCTAATCAGCAAGTTTGCATGGAGTTTTGGCTTTCCATGGAGACATCACCATGCAGTAAATTGATTAATAGACCAAGAACAAAGAGAGTTCCAAACCTCTCTGCCAATTTTATTTAAATTTAACTAGGCAAGTCAGTTAAGAACAAATTCTTATTCACAATGATGGCCTACCCCAGCCAAACATTGCTGGGCCAATTGTGCACCACCCTATGGGACTCCCAATCACAGTCAGATGTGATGCAGCCTAGATTTGAACCAGTGACCCCTCTTGCACTGAGTTGAAGTGTCCTAGACTACTGCGCCACTCAGGAGCCCTAATTAAGTACAGTAAGGTACTTAATTGTTACGCAGAAATGATTTGATCTTGATCAAAAAAAACGTCTGCATTGGGCCTTTAAAAACCCTGTTCCTAGTGTCTGAATTCCTCAGGTACTTGGCCACAATTTAACCTCTGATATGAGGGGAGTTAAAAAGCCAGCCGCCTGACTCCATTCTCCTCTCTTTGCAATGTGTGGGCACAGGGCAGCAATCCTCCCTCTTCTTTTTGTTTTCTTCTCAAATGAATCAGAATAAGTCTATATGAGTGAATGATTGATTGTTTCCTGTAATCTAGTTGTGTATTGTGCCTGTTGTTTCCCTTCAGTGTGGGTCCAGATGCTTCTCTGGACTCTTTGTAGCTCTAGAATTAGATTAGGGCTGAGACTGTTGTGGTTTGCAGATGGGAAAGGTTGCGTGATGGTCTCTCAGGGGACCATTGTGGTTGGCTGAGGCGGAGGCAGGGGCTGAGGTCAGGTCCTGATCTGCAGTGAGTCAGCATGATGAAGCTGTGGCTGAATCACCTTTCTTACCAGCATAGGTATTATTATTCATGGAGATCTACACACATACTGTATAGACTCAACCATATCCAAAGCAGAGTACACTGATTATGACGGTCACCAGCCTTCCCTGGTGCAGCCAGTTTCAAATTGTACAAGAGCCATTCTGTTTGAAGTGTATTTGCTTAGTAGGAGATTATGCTGGCTAGAAATGTGACTGTGCTACCGCCTGGCCCTGCCAGCCCTTTGAACCAGGTCAGTGTGTGGTGGTGGTGGTGGACAGAGAGAGAGGGGGAGGGAGGGAGAGAATGAGTGAGAAAGAGAATGAGAGGGAGAGGAAGGGGAGAGAAGGACAGAGAGAGAATGTGACAAAGTGAGACAAAGAGAGACAGACAGGCAAGGCTGCCACAGATAATTCGGACTGGGTCTATAGGAGAGAAAGGAGAGTCTCGGCTCAGGCCCAGGAAGCTGCTTCTGAATGGGGTAGAGCTATAGTGGTAGCTGTGTGGAGGAAGGGGACAGAGAGAGAGAGGGAGGGAGGGAGAGAATAAGTGAGACAGAGAATGAGAGGGAGAGAGAGGGAGATGAGAGGGAGAGGAAGGGGAGAGAAGGACAGAGAGAGAATGTGACAAAGAGAGACAAAGAGAGACAGACAGGCAAGGCTGCCCCAGATAATTCGGACTGGGTCCATAGGAGAGAAAGGAGAGTCTCGGCTCAGGCCCAGGAAGCTGCTTCTGAATGGGGTAGAGCTATAGTGGTAGCTGTGTGGAGGAAGGGGACAGAGAGAGAGACGGAGGGAGGGAGAGAATGAGTGAGACAGAGAATGAGAGGGAGAGGAGAGGGAGAGGAAGGGGAGAGAAGGACAGAGAGAGAATGTGACAAAGAGAGACAGACAGGCAAGGCTGCCCCAGATCATTAGGAGAGAAAGGAGAGTCTCGGCTCAGGCCCAGGATAGCTGTTTCTGAATGGGGTAGAGCTATAGTGAGCTAGCCTGGCGCTGTCCATTTTATTCTGAGAGGGGTTAGTAGGTTAGCAAGTGCCGCCGCCATGGTGCATGGCTCCTCTCGCAGTCACTGTAATAGCTGTAATGAGGTCGCCAGCGTGAGGCTAACTGGACATGTCACATGGGGAGAGTCTGTCAGCAGGTCTAGCCTTTCATCTCACAGAAGCGGCCTACCCCACCTCAGTTAACTACAGCCCACCTCTTTTGAACTGGATTATTAAATACTTTCAACAGATATGTTATATTCCCTGAGCAGGCTTAACCTGACTGGGGGGTTGACTGAGTTGTCCTGGAGGATAAATGTACAGCCGTTATCACAGAGAGCTAGGAGCTCTCTGCTCAGTCAGTAGTCCCCCTGTACTGTGTTAGGCAAAGGCTTTGGGTCCCCTATAGAGGTACAGGAACTGGAGAGTTAGATTACTAGAAAACAACACATAAGACTTAATACTTTGTGGCACTATAGTGTAGTGTTGTTCTATGCTGGTCCTGGGGATGGAGTTGGACTCAAAGGGTGTGTACATTTTTGGTTCAGCCCAGCACTAACACACATCTGGTTCAACTAATCACCTAATCACTGATTACCTTGATTAGTTTTGTCAGAGCTGGGCTAGAACAAAGATTTACACCACTCTGGATCCCCAGGACTAGTGTTGACGAACACTGCTGTAGTCTAGAGGGTGGATTAGTGCTTTAAATCTGAAGACTACATGAAGGTATGGAGCAGCTACTGTATATGTCAACCATTATTCACCCTGAAGGATCCAGTGTTTTCATTTCACTCATAGCCTAAAACCTGTCAGTCAACTATCCCAGCTAGAGGACAACTGTAATGTACACAAGTGCACTACTCACTCACACTGCACTGTGAAGTGTGCTCAACACTCATAAACTTCTCATTATATATAACGTCAACAGTGAAGAGGCGACTCCCGGATGCTGGCCTTCTAGGCAGAGTTGCAAAGAAAAATCCATATCGCAGACTGGCCAATAAAAATAAAAGATTAAGATGGGCAAAAGAACACAGATACTGGACAGAGGAACTCTGCCTAGAAGGCCAGTCGCCCCTTCACTGTTGACGTTGAGACTGGTGTTTTGCGGGTACTATTTAATGAAGCTGCTAGTTGAGGACTTGTGAGGCATCTGTTTCTCAAACTAGACACTCTAATGTACTTGTCCTCTTGCTCAGTTGTGCACCTGAGCCTCCCACTCCTCTTTCTATTCCGGTTAGAGCCAGTTTGCACTGTTTTGTGAAGGGAGTAGTACACAGAACAAGAATAGACTGACGAGTTTTAGAAGAAAGTTATTTGTTTGAACCCACAAATGCTGATCCTCCAGATACTCAACTAGTCTAAAGAAGGCCAGTTTTATTGCTTCTTTAATCAGAACAACAGTTTTCAGCTGTGCTAACATAATTTCAAAAGGGTTTTCTAATGATCAATTAGCCTTTTAAAATTATAAACTTGGATTAGCTAACACAATGTGCCATTGGAACACAGGAGTGATGGTTGCTGATAATGGGCCTCTGTACACCTATGTAGATATTCCATTATAAATCTGCCGTTTCCAGCTACAATAGTGATTTACAACATTAACAATGTCTACACTGTATTTCTGATCAATTTGATGTTATTTTAAATGGACAAAAAATTTGGAGGACATTTCTAAGTGACCCCAAACTTTTGAACGGTAGTGTACATTGATCTATATGGCTCTGGTCTAGAAGCCTATACTAAACAAAATCGGGTCTGAAATGTCTTTCTGGTGTTGAGAAAGCAGCTTTCAAGTGGCAGTGATCTGTGAAGTTTATTGGTCTTATTCAGGAGGAATCTGTCAACAATCTTGAGCTGGTCAAATATCCTGGGAGAATCTCACTTTAATTTCCTTGATTCCTCTCAAGGAGAGAGGAAGCAAGGAAACAAGGAAATGCAATTGAGATTCTACCAGGATATTGTGTATGGGAGACACTGGGGGATGTCACAGAGCAAGGCTGGAGTCCTAGACATACACACACAAGGAGGAGTGAATGACTGTTTGTCTTGCGTCACCGCCTTGGCTGGGATGCTCTCATCACAATCAATCAGACCAATGATGTGTTTTACACTGCACTGAACTCACTCTCTTTCCTCATGTAGGGACATTTGGCGCCAAATTAAATGCTATTGAATGTGATCTCATGACCAGTGCTGTGTATTATCTAGTATCTTTGATCTCATCTTTGGCTTGAAGCCAGCCCAGCATTCTCACTTTTAGTATTTCAGCATTATTGTTACTTAACGTGTTGTAAGCGGTGATGAGTATTGTCTTTGTTATGGTGGATAAGAGTGATGGTTCTGTCCTGTTTTAGGAAGTGGGCCAAAGGGATTACTGTGGATTCCCCCTAACCCCCCAAACCACTAAAACGTGTCAAACAGAGGTCTGCCAGAGGGGTGTTCTGCAGGAACATGAACAAAGAGATCAGTAATGGACTAGTATACTATACAGTCAACAACTAGCCTACCTGTTGAGGCAGCAGCAATATGGAAATACTGAAGTACTCTGTAGCAAATACAGATGGAAGTTATGACCCAGATTATGTACTAGAGGTGTAACATTACAGGTAATGCAGCCTCCTTTCCCCCTCGTCTGTTCCTCCTCTCCTCTCATCTATCCCTCCCTCGCTTTGTCCCCTCTTCTCATTCACTGTGTAATCCCAGAGAGAGGATGCTAAATAGCTCGGATCTGATGTCACTGGGGCACAATAACACCACTATAGCCTGGCTGTGTGTGCGTGCGTGTGCGTGTGTGTGTGTGTGTGTGTGTGTGTGTGTGTGTGTGTGTGGAAGTGTGTGTGGAAGTGTGTGGCAGTGTGTTCTGTAGCCTGACTCTCTGTTTTGACTCTCCAATCACAATACTGCCCTTATAAACACAATTACAGGCCTAACACAAGTCATGCATTTCCTTACAGTACTCTTCCATCAAGTCTTCTGAATATTTCCCATTTGAATTTAGTTGAAATCCTGTGATATTTGTCCAGTGAGTTCTGTGATGAGCTAGACAGGCGCAGGGGCAGCGTGTATGGAGAAATTGCAAGGCAGGGTGTGACTGTTTACCTAGCGTAGCTCCACAGCTTCCACTCTTCTCTGAGCCCAGGCTCGAACACTGAGGGCTCTGTAAGAGGCAGAGTGGTGGAGTGTGCTGGCAGCGTGAGGGGAATCGCACACACAAACGCACGTACGCAGGCACGCAAACACACACACGCAGGTATGCACGCACGCAGGAACACATACAAACACGCAGGTATGCGCACACACACACACACTCCAGGCCCCTAGAAAAACAGATTAGTGAATAATACACGTCTTACTAATAACTGGACCAACAGATCTACTATTTGTAGCACAGATGAAGCTAACTGTTTTATAGAAGCAATAAAGCACTCAGACGTGGCGTATTGTGAAAAGCAGGGTTAAGTGGTTAACTTAATGTCTAAAAGTCATGTCTAAAGTCAACCATAGCCCTGAATCATACTTGACATGCAACTCAGCTTATCAAACTTTCAACATTCAAACTCTGCTTGTCAAAGCTTTGCCCTTGAGTTTTTGTCAAGGCGTTAAGGTCTCTATACCTGCTGCATGCCACATCCCTGCATACCACAAGTCATTATGTCAACACATCAGAATAAGTACTGAGTCGGGTGTAGTGGCAGTGCAATATGGGATAACGTTTCCATGCCTCTTCTGATAACATGCCAGACGTGAAGATATTAACATATTAGACACATCTACGGAAGGGTGGAATGTGCCTCAAATGTAACTTTGCCTTCAGCAATTAAGAAGGCATAGATGGAAACCAAGCACACAAAGCATCTCCATGATAAACTCTTGCTTCCTCTTTCTCTCTCTCTCTCTCTCTCTCTCTCTCTCTCTCTCTCTCTCTCTCTCTCTCTCTCTCTCTTTCTCTCTCGCTCTCTTGCCGTCTCTCCCCTTTTCTGTTTATCTATTCATGTTTAATGTTTTATACAGTTACAAACCCTAACCCAACATCTCTCTCGCCCTCTCTCAGGATTCGTCCTCAGCTGGCGAGGGAGAAGATCGAAGGATGTCACATCTGTACGTTCTGTATGCCCGCCGAGCCACAGGTGATGCTGGGCAAAGACAAGGCGTTCACTTACGACTACGTGTTTGACATGGACTCCCAGCAGGACAGCATCTACACACACTGCACTGAGAAACTCATTGAGGGATGCTTCGAGGGATATAACGCTACTATCTTCGCCTATGGACAGGTCAGATATTTGCATGACACACACACACACAGAGGCGTACATGCACACACATACACACGTGCACACACACATTTACAAACATGCGAACAAACGCATAAAAAAAAAACACACACACACCATATTTGCCTTACAGACGCAATGCAGTGCAATGCTGGACACACCCAAGGAAAGGGCTTGGCTCTGCCACACACAGGAATCCACCACGTGTCCAGTGGTCTCTGGTCCCTTGCCGGATGAGTTCAAAAACTGTGTTGTTACTGTAAGCAAGCAGAACATGTTATCACACCTTGTTTCCAATACCAAACTCACAGTGGCTATTACATCGTCATTCATCAAACCCCTATTTGTGACTCAGTGAGGGATATACTGTAACTCTGCTAAACTCACATTGACTGTAACAACGTCATTTATCAAACCTTATAACTGTGTCTCAGGGAGTGATACAGCACTGCTAGAAGCTGGTCTCGGTTAGGCTCCAGGTCTTCATAGAGCTCATTTCATATGAAGAGAGAAACAAACAGGCCATGAAAACAGTCAACTCAGCAACAGCAGACATGTTCTAACAGGACCAACCTCAGGGATTTTATTGGCTTGATAGATTAGCACATGTGACTGACTTTCTACAGTACATGTTCATATCTATCAGGCTCTCTTTCACTATCTCTCTCTCTCCTTCTCCCTGCTCTCTCTCTCTGCATGTCTGTCTTTCAGTTGAAGGCGTTCAGTTGTACAACTGACTAGGTATCCCCCTTTCCCTTTCTTGCGCTGACTCTCTCAAACTCGTTCACTTTATCTCCTCTCTCTCTCTCTCTCTCTCTCTCTCTCTCTCTCTCTCTCTCTCTCTCTCGTATTTTTAGCGTTTCCCTCTGTCACAACCTCTTTCTCTGATCTGAAGCTCTATAGTGGAGCTCTGCCAAACTCTCCTTTCACTCCTCTCCTCCTCCTCTTAATCTCTCTGTCCATTCTCCTCTGCCCGCTACATTCTTCTCTCCGTTGTCTCTCTGTCAGACTCTCATTCAGGGGGTACAGCGGGTCACGCACGGACACACATACACAGGCACACTCACACACAACAATGTATATGTACGCATGCATGCACACACACTGACATGACATCTACACAAATACTGTATACACACAAAAACGCACGGGCACACACACACACACACACACACACACACACACACACACGTACACACACTACTGTCAGAGTATCTTTCAGGTGACGTGTGAATTAGTGTCGCACTCCTTTGGTAGTCACCATGACAACCAAGCCCCCAACCCCAATGTGTGTGCGCTGTGCAGTAGTAGCTACATATATTAGGAGTGGCTTTAGTCCAGGAGAATCATTTTGACAGGGCTTGTAAGAAAAGCTGATCCCCACTCCCCGTTTATAACTTCCTGTATTCATGAAATAGTAGCATAGGCCCACTGACTGAATAAGTTTGAAGTAAGATAAATGAGTAAATAAATGAAACAATATCATTGGTTATTGATCCTATCATATCCTCCCCCTTCTTCTCCCTCTCCCCCAGACTGGTTCGGGGAAGACCTACACCATGGGTACAGGGTTTGACGTGAACATCAGTGAGGGGGAGTTGGGCATCATTCCCCGGGCAGTCAGGCACCTCTTCAGGGGCATTGAGGAACGACGGCAGGCTGCCACAGAGCAGGGCAAGCCTGTACCCGAGTTCAAGATCAACGCACAGTTCCTGGAGGTATGTGTGATGGAAAGGACAAAACGTAGTATGTGCTTTTTGTAGCTGAGGTGATTTGGTTAAGACGTTGGGTTGGTGAGCGGGAGACCCGTATTCAATCCCCACTGGTTACACTTTTGAACCAGAAATACAATCTCTCTCTGTAGTCTCACATTAGCTCTGCAACATGAGGAAGCTTCGAGATGCAGGTTTCTACATCTCTGAAAAGAAGCCCATTGGCCCTGGAAGGCAAGGTGGAGCCTTCATTATTGCTTACTTAAACCTATCCGGTTTCCTTCCCTTAGAGCTGCTAACACAAGAGAGGTATCAGGGGAAAGGGTTCTGGCTAGGGGTTGCAGCAGCTGTGTGTAGCAGCCTGGAGCAGAGGGACGTACACTGTACTTCTGTCTGCTCATGGGATGTGTTCAGCTAACTTAACTCTACAGGCAGATGATTTATCACCATAGAGTAATTACTAGGGAATTACGTGTCTCACTCAAATCTGATATCGCTTGCTGATACATGTCTCTAAAAACTAATAAAGCAGTATACTTTCCATAACCAAAATTACTTAACTACTGATGTTTTCCATGCACAGTTATTTGGCTTTGGGGTATTGGTTCATTGGCTTGTTTTTTCCCCCTATCCCAGCTGTACAATGAGGAGGTGTTGGATCTGTTTGAATCAACGCGGGACATGGATGGGAAGAGACAGAAGTCCACCATCAAGATTCATGAGGACGCTAACGGAGGCATCTACACTGTGGGAGTCACCACGCGCACGGTCACCTCCGAGGCAGAGGTTAGTCTCAAACACAGCCTAAAGCAGAATAACACCAATCTGTACCTATGGTCATTGGTTAAACATATGTTATTTGTGAGCCTAAATCTGTCTGTGTATGTATTTGTGTCAAGGCTCAGGAGAAGACCCAGATGCAGACCGTTTCGAAGTAACAAATGTTTAGGGGGGCAGGCAAACAACAGGTCAAGGGCAGGCAGAGGTCAGTAGTCCAGAGCAGAGTCCGAAAGGTACAGAACGACAGGCAGGCTCAGGGTCAAGGCAGGCAGAATGGTCAAAAAAGACAAAACAGACAGGAGCACGGGAAACCGCTGGCAGGCTTGACAAAACAAAACGAACTGGCAACAGACGACCAGAGAACACAGGTATAAATACACTGGGGATAATGAGGAAGATGGGCGACACCTGTAGGGGGGGTGGAGACAAGCACAAAGACCGGTGAAACAGATCAGGGTGTGACAGTTTGTCTGAAATTGTCAAACAGAGTTACTGACCTCTTGAATGCACTCTCCCATTCTTTTCCTGTCCCTGGCCCTCCCTCCCTCCCTCTACAGATGATGCAGTGTCTGAAGCTGGGTGCTCTGTCCCGTACCACGGCCAGCACCCAGATGAACGTCCAGAGCTCGCGCTCCCATGCCATCTTCACCATCCACCTGTGCCAAGTCAGAGTCTGCACTCCAGATGACAGCGTACGTGGCATTGCACCAGTGGCCTGGAGCTCTCTAGAGCCAAGCCTAGGATAGGATACGCTTTTCACAGTCTATTTCACTGGCTGTTTACCCTGTCATTCTTTAGAAATGACATGATAAAAAGGTTATTAGGCTGCATAATCAGTACCATTTTATTTGGGGGTTGTTGTAACATACAACCACTCGTTTGTTGCTGATTGTGAAAATACACATTAATAACATTTAAAAATGTTCCTAGTATTTATGAGATAAACAATAAACACCCCAGCTGATAAGCAAGAGGACTGTAAAATGCAGCGTTACCCATGCCTCCCACACAGATCCCCAGCCAGTGACACAGCTCACCACACAGCATATCTCCCCACATCAATCCCAATGGACACACACACCAGCTGGGCATGATGTCACCCTCCTCTCTCTGCCCGCTGATTACATGGACAATATACAGGCTGTTACAGATACAGATATCTCTATCCACTGGTGTTGTTATTGAGTGTTATAATGGAAGACGAAAACCACCAGTTATATTTCTCTCATAAGTCTAATCAATGTTACAGCCAAAATGTCGATACGCATGTCCAAGACATGAAATTACGCACACAATCACCATGTGTATTTGCCCCACAGTCTCTTATTTGTTTTATACACAATGCCCATCTCCTCCTTCAGGAGTCCAATGAGACAGACCAGGCCAACGGTTCCTCTGAGATCAACTCTGAGTTCGAGACGCTGACGGCTAAGTTTCACTTTGTGGACCTGGCCGGGTCGGAGAGACTAAAGAGGACAGGAGCTACTGGGGATAGAGCCAAGGAAGGCATCTCCATCAACTGTGGACTGGTGATACTCTCACTGTAAAATAATGCATGCTATGGTTAGAAAAATGGTGTACACACAGTGCCTGGTTTGGGTCAATTTATTACAAGTTGACTGACTTTAAATGGAATAGACCCGAACCATTCCCAATGCTAGAACAGTGCATGTAAAGGTCATAGATTACTCAGCACTAGGAGGTTTTAGAGAGTCAGGACAGTGGTGATGCCATGTCCTCTTCTTGGATGACGGACATGAATTGTTTCAATGATACACTTGTTGTGTAGAGCTGAGAAACTATCAGGAAAAGCGCCTCCTGGTGGTTGAGAAAGATATTGCAGATGTCCTACCAACGCTGTCTGCCACCACCTCTTTGATTGACAACTGAATTTAAACATCATATTAAAGGAAGGATTTTATGCTTTATTTTGATAGAATGCAGATGTATAAGCCTAATTTTTAAGGATCTCATCTCATCTTCATGTCTCCTTGGTTTGTTTTTCCTCTCTCGCTGCAGCTTGCGCTGGGTAACGTGATCAGTGCTCTGGGGGACAGGAGTAAGAGGTCCACCCACGTGCCTTACAGGGACTCGAAACTCACCCGGCTACTGCAGGACTCTCTGGGAGGAAACAGGTCTGTATGTCCTCATAAACCACATAAAGACACTGTTTGTAATAGTGTTCAAAGATATAGATATAATAGCAGTTGTATTCTATTTCTAGAATATCACTAGAACCTCTCCTTGAAGCTTTATTATGTGGATTAATTAATTATCTGTCTAATGAAGGTCTGCTGACTAAAATCTCAATGTTTTAAAAGTAATCTATTAAAACCGGAATTTCTTTACGCTAGTGGGTGAATTAATTACCATATATTTGAACATTTATCTATTTTTAAATAAATTTGAATATTTAATTTGATTTATTTTCCAAGTAGTTTACAAAGTGATTTACATTGACATTGCCTATATAGTTATTCAGTTTCTAATGTAGTCTTATTTTTTCTGTCTGTCTACGGTCTGTGTCTGTATTTCGTCCATCTTCTATCCATCTTCTATCTCTATCCCCAGTCAAACGGTGATGATAGCGTGTATCAGCCCATCTGACCGGGACTTCATGGAGACACTGAGCTGTCTGAACTACGCCAACAGAGCCAGGAACATTAAGAACAAGGTGATGGTGAACCAGGACAAAGCCTCCCAGCAGATATCAGCTCTCAGGACTGATATTGCCAGGCTACAGATGGAACTGATGGAGTACAAGACGGTAAGAGAAGGAAAGAGGGATGGAGGGTGCAAGAGAGAGAGAGGGAGATTTGATTTTGTTTGCTATTTTAGATATCATTATAAAGACCCTGTTTTCCAGGTCAAGTCATATGGTTAACTGTACCATAATATGGATCCATATAACTTTTAAAACGTCCTAGCGGCTGCACATGTGTCCATTGAGGCTGTATTTCTGGTAGCCTGGAATCCAACTAAACAATAGTGAAACTATTAGTGAAATATTCAGTGTGGATTTTTGTCTATATTTCTCTATGACCCACACTCATCTCTCTGGTCCCACTGGTCTGAGCAGGGCAAGCATATGGTAGGAGAGGTATAACAATGTATAGTTGTATTGGCCTAACTGATCTACTATAATGATCTACTATAATAACCATTGTCCTCCGGTCTCTCTCTGGTCTCAGGGCAAGCGTATGATGGGGGAAGACGGCATGGAGAGCATCAACGACATGGTCCATGAGAACAGCATGCTACAGACAGAGAACAGTAACCTGAGGATCAGGGTCAAGGCCATGCAGGAGACCATTGACGCCCAGAGGGCCAGACTCACACAGTACCTCAGTGACCAGGCCAACCAGGTTCTGGCCAAAGTGGGTACGTACTGGGACAGGAATAATGGACCTTATTCACACTGCACCGTGATGATTCAAAATCCAGGCTAGTGGGATAGGAAGTGCTCCAATAAAGTCTATGAAAAAGTGCTGAAAATGCCCTCATGTTCGATTATCTTTCAGGTGAGGGGAATGAGGAAATTGGAAATATGATCCAGAACTATATCAAAGAAATCGAGGAGCTCAGGTATGATGCATGACATGTCTCTTACATGTGAAGTATGATGTGTCTGTAGAAAGGAAGACAGGAGTATTGTGACCTTTGTTTTTGGTGTTTGGAGACCCACAACAGTGTTGTGACCGTTGGTTTTGTGTCTGCAGAGCCAAGCTCCTGGAGAGTGAGGCAGTGAATGAGAACCTCCGTAAAACCCTGTCCCGTGCCAACACACGTTCCTCCCTGTACGGGGGTGGGGGCTCCTTCTCCCCAGCCCACCTCGCCCCCGAGATAGTGGCTTCCGACATTATCGAGATGGCCAAGAAAGATCTGGAGAAACTCAAGAAGAAAGAGAGGAAGAAAAAGAAGAGGTAGGAGTTGTTTTTTTCCCTTCATACCTTTGATATTGCACTCTTTGATATTGCACTCACTCCACTTTTTGTTTTGATGTACATTTCACATACAGTACATGCCATGAAACCGATTGCATGTTTGTTACAATTTGTAACTAAGTGTTAATGTCCAAACTTGTGGATGAAACAATATGAATAAAACTAAGCAATGGGTAGACTTTGATGGTAGGCCTTGAGTCTGACAGTGATATGCTCGGAGGTGGTTAGAGATGGGCTGGGCATGGTGGGGTGAGGGGGAGAGGTGGTACTGGGGAGGGAAGGGGGGGAGGATTAGAGAAGGGTGTGGGGGGATTACAGAGGCGAGGGGAATTGGTTTCCGTTGTTGTCCCAGGGTGTTTTGGGTAATTAGTTCTGGCACCCCTTCAGCAGATACCTATTCCCTCTCTAATGGCTATCTACTGTAACACCCCATACATGATGATGGGTTTATATAACAGGCCCAGTCATGTTCAGATGTACCTGTACTGTACAACTAGTCTCTCTCTTTCTCTGTGGTTTAATACACATTTGATAAACATTTGATAAACAACATAGCACATAAACGACTTGGTACACATCAACAAGCCAATAGAAGACAACCAGTGCCAAATCCTCTAAGGTTAACCTATTCTTCCTTGCTACACTTTGTTCTGCTCTCTGGTTCACTCCCTTCCCCTGCCAACCTCACTCTCTCCAACTGTCTCCCCTATTCTCCTCCCCCACTCTGAAGACTGCAGCGGCTCGAGGAGAGTCACCATGAGGTTAAGCTTCCCAGGTTTGCTATACCCCTCTCTCCCCCATCTCTCTAACCCCCTCTCCTCCCACTCTCCCCCATGTCTCTAACTCCCCTCTTCCCATCTCTCTAACACAGCTTTTACACCTGCAGGTAGTTGCCACACCTGGAGGAAAACCCACTTGTAATCTCTCACCCTTCTCCTTACCCCTCTCCCCCTTTCTGCATTGTTGAGACCCTTAAACTAAATAAATGAACTAAAAGATTCAGCTCTTTTTGCCATGATGCAACCACATTATGTCAATCAATCATTCACTAACATCTACTTCAAGGATGATTCTAACAACCAAATTATTTGGGTTCTGATTGAATTGTGATTCTAACCTTAAATGCATTTTTACAGTATGCAGAAAAATCAAGATGTTCATGTGCTGTATGGTAGTGCTCCAGTGACCTGATGTCTTGCGTTTGCGGTCAATGGCTACCTAAACCTCTGGTTCTGTTCTCACAGTGTGGTCAAGGAGGGGGTACCAGACAATGAACAGGAACGAGGCAACGACGAGGCTGAGGTGGTACGTCTAAGAATGTCCTTAATTGGCATATTTATGTCAGTGTGTGTGCCGTGTGTGTGCCGTGTGTGTGTGTGTGTTCTTTGTACTCACATCGTATAAATGTGTGTGAACAGGATGACCACGTCAGTGACCAGGAAGGAGAGGAGCTGGAGGGAGAAGAGGAGGAGTATGAGATGGAGGGAGAGGAGAGCTCAGACGAGTCAGACTCTGAAGAACTGGATGAGAAAGGTAAAACTCACACATCCAAAGGGGCTTTTACACTGTCAAACAGAATGCCTTCGCAACTTTGGTCCTGGAGGGCCGTGGGGAGTGTGTGAAGTGTTTTTTCAAACCCAGGTCTAGCACTCCTTATTCATTCACCATGATTAGATTATTCTGTAATTTTAATAAAAGTAGTGAAGAATAGTGAATATGTCAATGAAGCCTGTCTCATATAGCTAGCTCTGTGTGTGTTCTCTAAACAGAGGACTTCCAGGCGGACCTGGCCAACATCACGTGTGAGATCGCCATCAAGCAGAAGCTGATAGACGAGCTGGAGAACAGCCAGCGCCGTCTGCACACGCTCAAACAGCAGTACGAACAGAAACTGATGATGCTGCAGAGCAAGATCAGAGACACACAGCTGGAGAGGGACAAGGTGCTGCACAACATGGGTACGTCTACGAGAGAAAGAGACGTGCACAGGAATATGATGCCATGTATCATGGTCACAACATCGGTACAGCAGAGACGCACAGGAATACGGTGACAGATTAATGAAGAGTTGCATTTATTTGTTTAGGTGGTATGTTCTATGTCGCTAGATCTCAGAGTGAGTATATTATGGAGTTATATAACTAACTCTATCTAACTAATCCTATACACCACCAATGACATCATACCTGTACATAACAATTTAATGTATTTTGTGTAAGTCTCTCTATCATTATTTGTTATTTTAGACACCATAAAGTACATGCGCTTGTGTTTAAACCCCTTATTTCTAGAGGGCCGTCATATTCTGTAAATCACTTTGTGACTGTGACAACGGTTGCTTTAAAAAGGCTAACATTTGAATGTCTGATTTGATTTATATTCCATTATGGCTGTGCTGAGCTGTGTCGGTTGAACTGAACTGTGTTGTGTTGTTTCCACCGTGCCTGTGCTTAGCTGAGTTAGTTGTGTCTGCAGGCTCGGTGGAGACGTGCACGGAGGAGAAGGCTAAGAAGATTAAGTTAGAATATGAGAAGAAGTTGAGCTCTATGAACAAGGAGATGCAGAAGCTGCAGTCAGCCCAAAAGGAACACGCACGCCTTCTCAAGAACCAATCACAGTATGAGAAACAGCTCAAGAAACTCAACCAGGATGTGGCTGAGATGAAGAAAACAAAGGTACATAAAAAACTGTGGATGGAAGGATGGGTGGGGTGATGGTAAAGTGGGTGAGTGAGTGGGTGGTTAGTTGGAGGGATGGGTGGGTTGATTGGGGGTAGGTGGTTGGTTGGGGGGATGGATGGATATCTTGACTGATTGATTGACATGTAAATGGTGGGTGTTGTGCTAGGTGGGTCTGATGCGCCAGATGAAGGAGGTACAGGAGAAAAACAGAGCGTCAGAGTGCCGACGCAACCGAGAGATCGCTACTCTGAAGAAGGACCAGCGCAAACATGAGGTAACGTTACAGACAGGAAATAATGTGTGTTGTGAAGTTGTGTGTTAGCCTGTGACAAAGTTCAATTAAATTAAATTGTATTGATATTATGTGCCTGTCACTTACAGCACCAACTGAGACAGCTGGAGGCTCAGAAGAGGCAGCAGGACCTGATACTACGCAGGAAAAATGAGGAGGTAAGATCAACTGGGTCATGTTCAGTATGGCAAACTGTAGCAAAACATTTTGCAATGGAAAACAAAACATCTTTGTCCTTTTTGGACTCGTTCAAATGATCCATACTGAACATGGCCCTGCTTTCCTCCTTCGCTAGGTGACAGCTCTGAGGAGACAGGTGAGGCCCACCTCAGGGAAGGTGAACAGAAAGGTGAGCCTGCCGGAGCCCCTCCAGGACCCTTCACATCGCGGCATCCCAGGCAGACCTCACTCTGCTGGGGCAGCAGCCCCCAATGGCACCCCAAGGTACTGATGGTGTGGGTGAGAGTGTGTGTGTGCGCGTGCGTTTGCCATGTGCATAGGCATGATGTGTTTGTTAACCAAATAGCTACCCGGACTATCTGCAATGATCCTCTTTGCACAAACTCTTTTGACTCATCAAATACGCTGCTCCTATTGTTTATTATCTATCCTTTGCCTAGTCACTTTACCCCTATTTATATGTACAGTACATATCTACCTCAATTACCTCGTGCCCCTGCACGTTGACTGGTACCCCATGTACAGAGATGGGCTAAAATCACAAAATACAATTACAAAATACAGATACAAAATACCATAAAAGATCAATGTGTCAAAATAAACTACAACATACATATTTTGTAATGTATTTCATAAATACGAACAGCAACAACATTCTCATTAACGGTTACAAAGACGTTTTGCTTGCTATGACTGTGATATATTGTTGTTTATATATCTTAGTTGAGCAAGTCACTCTGGATAAGCATGTCTGCTAAATTACCAAAATGTAAATGTAAAATTAAAATTGAATTGGTTCAGGGCAGGGCTCATTAGAAAAGTACTCAGCATGCTTTGCAAGTGTTATATATACATCATTTAGCAGACTTTCTTATCCAGAGCAAGGGCACGTCAACAGATTTGTCACCTAGTCGGCTCAGGGATTCAAACCAGCGACCTGTTGTTTACTGGCCCAACACTCTTAACCGCTAGGCTACCTGCTATTCATTTAGCAGATGATTTTATCATACCATAGTGCTATCAGACTGATACCAATGCAGGGCGAAAGGGGGGACACAAAATGTGTACCACTATAAAACATTTAGAAAAGCATTTAGTATTTTGAAAATACAAATTACAGTATTTTGAAAATACAAATTACAGTATTTTGAAAATACAAAATACATTGGTGTGTAGTTCAACCCAGTGTTATTCAAATGTCAAAATACTCAGAAGTAATTAAACCAATGTAATTCTATGTAACAGAAATACTGCCCATCTCTGCCTGTGTATATAGCCAAGTTATCTTTACTCATTGTGTATTTATTCTTTGTGTTATAATTTTTTCGATATTTTCTTTCTGCATTGTTGGGAGGGGCCCGTAAGTAGGCATTTCACTGTTTGTCTACACCTGTTGTTTACAAGCATGTGGCAAATAACATTTGATTTGATTTTTTACTTGATTTGATTTGTGTACATGAAAGGACTCCTACTCTAGCTGAAACAGGACAACAATAAGTCCCTCACCAATCTTTGTTTTTCAGTAATATATTGGCCCATACTATACACTGATCTCTGTTGAATTCCACTTATCAGGAAGTACCCGTTGAGGATGGGGAGCGTCTACACAACCAGGACAGCCCGGGCTAAATGGCAGTCTCTGGAGAGACGCATCACTGACATCATCATGCAGAGGCTGACCATCTCGAACATGGAGGCTGATATGAACCGCTTCCTCAAGGTAAAATAGACCCATTATAGTTTTACTGCATTGCTACTGTATTACTACCAGGTCTACTGTATTCCTATCAGACTGATGCCAACATGGTTCTCTGTCAGTGGAAAAAGGCAAAAACCGACAGGGGAGTCAAGTGGATGAGAAAGGTATAATTGGCTGTCAAGCCAATTATAATATAAGGCTGTAGCTTCTGTTTTAATTCCGAAAAGTTTATTGTGATGGTAATGACATTTGTTTATGATGATAATTATTAGGTTTTGGCTTAGGCTGCTAGCTAGCTACAGTATCTTCAACCTATCCAACACTCTTAAAAATGCTTGGTTGTTTGGATGACCCAACTGCTGGGGTGCAGGAATTGGGTCACTAAGTTGGGTTGTTTTCTTTAAAAAGGGCCGGGTTGGGTTGTTGATGCTGGGTTGTTGATGCTGGGTTATTGATGCTGGGTTATTATGATATAACATAGCGGGTCAGATGAGAAGACTGCGGGGCGTGGCTTAGTAAGGGTGTTGCTTTCAGATAGTTCTATTTTGCCACCCGTGGGCAGAAACGTAATTCCCATTCATCTTTTCTGTTGTATTGTCATCACATGTTAAGGTTGAACACTGATATATGTGTAGCTTTAATGAGGCTTACAGACTTGTTTGAGTTCCTCAAGAGCCTTTAGACTGGTTGGTTGTTTAGCAACACAACCAACACGTACACAACTATGTGGCAAAACAGACAGGGTTGGCTTAGATTGTAGACAACATGCAAACTATGTTTAGTCTCCAATGTTTATTGAAAACAAATACATTCGCACAATAAATCCATAGTTACAGTTGTTGGTTAGCTAGCGAATTGTTGCCATATCAGCATAGACGTGACATCAGTCAAAACACCTCAAAACAAGACATGGTATCAAGAACAAGATAAAACGAGCTGAAACGAGCCACCGATTTCCCACATGGCAGCTTCTTGTCATTGTTGCTGGCTATCTAGCCATCCAGAATCACAACAACACACCACCTTCTGCACCATTGATATTGTAGCCCGTCTATATGCAAATCCCAATGTTGGAATAGTTACTACTTTATTACTATATAAAGATGGCATTGCATTCAGATGACTGTCATGGCTCTACAGTGCCTTCAGAAAGTATTCACACCCCTGGACTTTTCCCACATTTTTTTTAATTAATATTTTGTATAACTGATCTATACACAATACCCCATAATGTCAAAGTGGAATTATGTTTTTAGAAATGTTTGCAAATTCATCAAAAATTAAAAGCTGAAATGTCTTGAGTTGATAAGTATTCAAATGTGCTTAACAAGTCACATAATAAGTTGCATGGACTCACTCTGTGTGCAGTAATAGTGTTTAACATGACTACCCCATCTCTGTACCCCACACATACAATTATCTGTATGGTCCCTCAGTCGAGCAGTGAATTTCAAGCACAGATTCAACCACAAAGACCAGGGAGGTTTTTCCAGTGGTTCGCAAAGAAGGGCACCTATTGGTAGATGGGTAAAAAAAAAGAAGACATCGAATATCCCTTTGAGCATGGTGAAGTTATTAATTACACTTTGGATGGTCAATTAATACACCCAGTTACTACAAAGATACAGGCGCCCTTCCTAACTCAGTTGCCGGAGAGGTGGGAAACTCCTCAGAGATTTCACCATGGGGCCAATAGATATTTTAAAACAGTTACAGAGTTTAATGGCTGTGAGAGGAGATACTGTAACTGAGGATGGATCAACAACATTGTAGTTACTCCACAATACTAACATAAATTACAGAGTGAATGAAGGAAGCCTGTATTCCAAAACATCCATCCTGTTTGCAATAAGGCACTAAAGTAATACTGAAAAAATGTGGAAAAGAAATGACCTTTTTGTCCTGAATACAAATGTTTGGGGCAAATCCAACACAGCACATTACAGAGTACTACTTTTCATATTTTCAAGCTTGGTGGTGGCTGCATCATGTTATGAGTATGCTTGTCATTGGCAAGTACAAGGGAGTTTTTTAGGTAAAATCCTAGTGGAAAACTTGGTTCAGTCTGCTTTCCAACAGACACTGGGAGACAAATTCACCTTTCTACAGGAAAATTACCTAAAACTCAAGGCCAAATATACACTGGAGTTGCTTACCAAGACGACATTGAATGTTTCTGAGTGGCCTAGTTATAGTTTTGACTTAAATCGGCTTGATAGTCCATGGCAATGGCTGTCTACTGTAGCAATGATCAACAACCAAGCTGATATAGCTTGAAGATTTTTTAAAATAATAATAGGCAAATATTGTACATTCCAGGTGTGCAAAGCTCTTAGAGACGTACCCAAAAAGACTCACAGCTGTAATCACTGCCATAAAGTGATTCTAACTTGTATTGATTTAGGTGGTTGAATACTAATCTAATCAAGATATACAGTGAGGGAAAAAAGTATTTGATCCCCTGCTGATTTTGTACGTTTGCCCACTGACAAAGAAATCATCAGTCTATAATTTTAATGGTAGGTATATTTGAACAGTGAGAGACAGAATAACAACAACAAAATCCAGAAAAACGCATGTGAAAAATGTTATAAATTGATTTGCATTTTAATGAGGGAAATAAGTATTTGACCCCTCTGCAAAACATGACTTAGTACATGGTGGCAAAACCCTTGTTGGCAATCACAGAGGTCAGACGTTTCTTGCAGTTGGCCACCAGGTTAGCACACATCTCAGGAGGGATTTTGTCCCACTCCTCTTTGCAGATCTTCTCCAAGTCATTAAGGTTTCGAGGCTGACGTTTGCCAACTCGAACCTTCAGCTCCCTCCACAGATTTTCTATGGGATTAAGGTCTGGAGACTGGCTAGGCCACTCCAGGACCTTAATGTGCTTCTTCTTGAGCCACTCTTTTGTTGCCCTGGCCGTGTGTTTTGGGTCATTGTCATGCTGGAATACCCATCCACGACCCATTTTCAATGCCCTGGCTGAGGGAAGGAGGTTCTCACCCAAGATTTGATGGTACATGGCCCCGTCCATCGTCCCTTTGATGCGGTGAAGTTGTCCTGTGCCCTTAGCAGAAAAACACCCCCAAAGCATAATGTTTCCAACTCCATGTTTGACGGTGGGGATGGTGTTCTTTGGGTCATAGGCAGCATTCATCCTCCTTAAAAAACGGCGAGTTGAGTTGATGCCAAAAAGCTCAATTTTGGTCTCATCTGACCACAACACTTTCACCCAGATGTCCTCTGAATCATTCAAATATTCATTGGCAAACTTCAGATTGGCATGTATATGTGCTTTCTTGAGCAGGGGGACCTTGCAGGTGCTGCAGGATTTCAGTCCTTCACGGCGTAGTGTGTTACCAATTGTTTTCTTGGTGACTATGGTCCCAGCTGCCTTGAGATCATTGACAAGATCCTCCCGTGTAGTTCTGGGCTGATTCCTCACCGTTCTCATGATCATTGCAACTCCACGAGGTGAGATCTTGCATGGAGCCCCAGGCTGAGGGAGATTGACAGTTCTTTTGTGTTTCTTCCATTTGCAAATAATCGCACCAACTGTTTTCACCTTCTCACCAAGCTGCTTGGCGATGGTCTTGTAGCCCATTCCAGCCTTGTGTAGGTCTACAATCTTGTCCCTGACATCCTTGGAGAGCTCTTTGGTATTGGCCATGGTGGAGAGTTTGGAATCTGATTGATTGCTTCTGTGGACAGGTGTCTTTTATACAGGTAACAAACTGAGATTAGGAGCACTCCCTTTAAGAGTGTGCTCCTAATCTCAGTTTACCTGTATAAAAGACACCTGGGAGCCAGAAATCTTTCTGATTGAGAGGGGGTCAAATACTTATTTCCCTCATTAAAATGCAATTCCGTTTATAACATTTTTCACATGCGTTTTTCTGGATTGTTTTGTTGTTATTCTGTCTCTCACTGTTCAAATAAACCTACCATTAAAATTATAGACTGATCATTTCTTTGTCAATGGGCAAACGTACAAAATCAGCAGGGGATCAAATACTTTTTTCCCTCACTGTACAGTATTAGTGTTTTATTTTCCATTAATGAAAAACATTTTGGTTTTTGTCTAGATCGCTGACAAAAAAATGACAATTAAATCAATTTTAATCCCACTTTGTAACGTAACAAAATGTGAATAAAGTCAAGGCGTGTGAATACTTTCTGAGGGCCCTGTATATGTAATCAGCAATGTTAATATTATATTCAGAGGGATCACACCAGATCCAAGGCGAAATTCGACGTTTGTGCAGGTCCCCAAGACGTCAGGAGACAGCATCAAAACTAGCCACTAATAGAAACAAATGGGGGGATAAACACTTGGTTTGAACACACAGTCTACGGAGCCAGAGGCTTAGACTACTCCACCATCTCCAGCAAGTCCAGTCAGAATTAATGCCTAAAGTTTTAACCCTATCCTGTGGCTCTTATGTGAAAAATATATTGTTCATGTCACAGGGGTTCCTCAAATAACCTTTTCAGAGGTGTTTCTCGAGGAACCTTTGTGACCTGGAAAGTTTCCCCGTGTGGCAATTTTTAGAACCCCAAAAGGTTCCTCCAGGCTCCTTTACTTCTAAGATTGAAGAGCAATAGCTAGAAAGTTCGGAAACACTTTTATTACAGCTCTTTCTTTCTTTCCTCCACTCTCTCCCTTCCTCCTGCCTCTTACAGCAACGTGAGGACCTGACCAAGCGAAGGGAGAAGGTGTCTCGTAAGAGGGAGAAGATCGCCACAGAGGGGACCGACGCGGACCGAAGCATCCAGTCTTTGAACGAAGAAATAGACGCCCTAGCAGCCAACATCGACTACATCAACGACAGCATCGCTGACTGTCAGGCTAACATCATGCAGATGGAGGAAGCGAAGGTTAGCTGATGCAAACGCACACATTTTCTTCAGGATGTTGACCCTTTCTAGTTATTAGTACAGCTGACGCCAGCACGCACATTTTCTTCATAACTGTTATTATGACTGACTGTGTGATGTTGTTGGGATGCAGGAGGAGGGAGACACAGTGGACATTACCGCGGTGATCAGCTCCTGTAACCTATCAGAAGCCCGCTTCCTGCTTGATCACTTCCTGCACATGGCCATCAACAAGGTAACCACAGTACACCTGTCCCTACTGAGTTCTCTCTATCTTTCGATGAAGCGGCATTCAGGGTATTGTAAATCTACCAACTTCATACTTAAACTACCAACTTTAAACACTATGTTTATTTTAGAGTTAAACATGCGTATCTGCTGTTCTGTGGACTAAATGTCACACCACTCTGTTGATGTCAGTGTGAGATTTATGTGTGTCTTTGTCATGTATGTAATGTATGATTTTACTGGTACGTGCATCTCCCAGGGTCTGCAGGCGGCCCAGAAGGATTCCCAGGTGAAGATGATGGAGGGCAGGCTGAAGCAGACAGAGATCAACAGCGCCACTCAGAACCAGCTGCTGTTCCACATGCTGAAAGAGAAAGCTGAACTTAATCCTGAGTTGGACGCTCTGCTGGGCAACGCACTGCAAGGTATAGATGGCTCAGTGGTATAAACATGCTGCTTTTCAGTTCTTCATCTTTTGGTTACACTTTATTTTATAGTCCACTGTTTTATCTGACATTCACAATGGTAATGATTGACCTAACAATAAGAATTTCTAGAAACATATTTCCCATATTGTTTTTCTTTCGGATTCAGTAAAACATGTACCATTACGTATTCTCTTAGTAAATAGCCTACCAGTAAAATACCCACTGAAACAGGAATGTAAAATAAAGTGTCTCCATTCTTTTAACTTTTGTTTGACTTTGATTTCTTTGTTTTGTTTTCCTGTTTGTTCACCCTGAATTCAAACAGAGATAGGTTACCTACTGGTGGGTAAGTAACAGACACCAGACTGGTCCCAGAGAGCATGGGTCTCCCTTAAAGCCCCTCCTCCCTCTAAAACTCCCCTTTAAGACTAACATGAGAACGTAACTTTGCCATGAGGTGCATGAGGTGGTATGTTGCCCCCTGTTGTCTGACCCCTGTCTGACCCTCCCCTGTCCTCTTTGTGGATGTATAGTTTTCTCCTGTTCAGCAGACTCATTCAGGATTACCTGAATATTAAGAAGCAGCACTAGCTTAAACCCTGACCCCCACGCAAACCTGAAGTTCAGGCCTTAACTAGAGTACTACTCCAACTCCAACCTTTACTAAGTTACCCTCCTTAAAATGGAAACGTCAGATGTATCATACTAATATATAGTATACTATACTATCCTTTAGACCTAGAGCATCCGTCTGACCCCTGATGTATTTAACCTGACCTCTAAACTTTGAACCCTGTACCTTAGAGCTCTTTTGAATTCAAACTATTGTTTTGCTACTGCAGCATTAGTTTGAAAACACTGCATTTGCTTTCTTTGTGATATCCAGACTGTAAATTGACTTTGAAAATGGTCTACCTCTAACAGTTTAAAATAGTAAAGTAACACAGGTTTAGTGCTTGTAATGGGATATTTGAAAACATGCTGTGAAGTCATAACTACCCCGTGTCAGAACATGCAGTAACTGAGGCATGCTGTGTATCTGAGGGCCCAGTGTAACAAGGTGTACTGAATGGTTCTGTCCTCAAGCAGAGAATGGAGATGACAGCAGTAGTGATGAATCCTCTGCACCCAGCCCAGCCACAGAGGGAAGGTAAAGACCATTTGACTCAGACAAGACAATGACGATATTGAATATTGAATTTCATCACTTAAAGCTGGAATCCTTAATAGTGAGACTGCCACATCCGTTTGCAATATTACAAAAACAAAGAAGTTACTGCAAACAACGAACACAGTTTTTTTCCCTTGAACATCATTGTACGTGAGATAGAACAGCAGAATATGCATATTTTTTATTTCTGATTAAACTTTATTTGGGTAGTCCATCAACAAACTATCAATAGACTATGTGTAACATGTAAATTGCCCCTCTATCCTTGTTTCAGTTCATTGGCCTCTGACCTCCTGAAACTGTGTGGAGAGGCCAAACCTAGGAAGGTACAGTCATCTACAGTACTTCACACACAAAGCAATTTTCTAAATGACATTTTAATTACATTTTCATAAAGTCTAAATTAAAGAAGTTAGTGATAAGCACTTAGAGATAAATGCTATTTGTAAAACACTCTTTATGAATGGATATGTTATTGATTGATTGATTGATTGATTGATTCGATCGATCCGTCTACCTCAGGCACGCAGAAGGACAACCACCCAGATGGAGCTGCTGTATGCTGGTAGTGGTGAATTCGACTCCCCTACGGGGGACTTCTCTGCCTCCATGCTACCCCTGGCAGAGGCCCAGGAAGGGACAGGGGACATGGGGACAGTAGCAGGACATCTCGGGGACAGGGAACTCACTGTGTCCCCCTCAGCACTGTCCACCAGGATAGCTGGACTGTAAGTCCTTATTTTGGTCAAATGTCTTTGTGTTTTTAGTTTTTAAAACTATATACTTGCGGAGTAAATCCTTACCTACTGTTGGTGTGCATTTGATGGGACAGGCTTCACATTTTAAGTGTTATTGTTGAAAAAAACGAGTGCATCAGCATGGGAAGGATAGAACGTTTAACTTGACCCAGACTGCATTGTAACCAATGATGTATATGACTTCAGCTGATCATCCAGTGGGCATCACTTCAACTGTCTGTCTCTGTGTTGTGTAGTTCTGGAGTCTGGTCTTCAATGGGAGCTGAGAGGAGATCACTGGAACGTTCGCCTCTAACACCCAGGAGGATGCTAGAGAAGGGAGGACAACCCCCCTTAGACACCAAGGAACACACACCTATGGACCCCAAGGGTCACCCAGCACGAGAGACAAAGTCACACATACCCACGCCCACAGCCACAGAGAAGACCAAAATCACAGACACCAAACCAACGTAATAGCCGTTGCATGAAGCCGTTAACACACCACTACACAATGTTTGCCACAAATGTCATGTTTCGTTCGACGTCCCGATGGCCATAGTAGTACCAACTTCTTGTGTTTCAGGTTAGAAGAGTCGCTTATATATCAAGGACAAAGGTATGTAACACTACTGTATGTCTACCTATATACTATACTACTGCATATATCTCATTTCCTAACACAGGGTTCCCAAACTTTTTCACTCAGGCCCCCGTTCCAGCATTGAGGAACATCCCTCTAGCCCGTGCCCGCCCCTGCCCCCCACAGTTTGGGAACCACTGTCCTAACAGACTTAATACATTGTCTTTTGTCCCTGTTACAGAGGGGTGATCAACCCTGTGTCATCCCCTAAGAGCAGCCATGCTTCCAGACTACAGTGTGTCTATGTGGCCGAGGGACACACCAAACCTGTCATGTGTGTCGACTGCACTGATGACCTGCTCTTCACTGGCTCTAAAGGTACAGCTCTCTAGTTCTATAATGTTCGGAAACAAAACCAACCCTTGACCTCTAACCCATGACCCCTAGAGACTTCTCACACCTGAGAGGCTCAGATGAGTATAAGTCATATTATTTGGTATTAGCTTCATCTGACTTTCTGGTATGGTTGATGGTGTTTCTGCCGTATTGAACACTCATCGTAACCCCTAACCATCGACCTCTAACCCCTGTGTCTGTGTGTGTTTGTATATGTGTGTTGTCAGATTGTACGTGTAAGGTGTGGAACCTGGTGACTGGTCAGGAGATCATGTCTCTGGGAGATCATCCCAGCAGTGTGGTGTCTGTTAGATACTGTTCCAGCCTGGTCTTCACTGTCTCCACTGCTTACATCAAGGTCTGGGACATCCGAGACTCCGCCAAGTGCATACGCACACTCACGTGAGTAAATATATATACAAACACCAAGAGTATTTATATACACCTCCAGTAATAAACCAAAGACCTTTGTTATGTCAACAATTGGAGTTGAGCATGCCAGTTCCTTTTTCAACACATTCTAGAAGATTCTAACACATTCCAACACAGCCCAGGGAACTTCAGATTCTTATTGGCTACATGAAAAAAGTACCTTTACACAATGTAATTCCCATTGACATGGTATTAAATGCGTGCGAGTGTATGTGTGTGTGTGTGTGTGTGTGTCGCAGGTCGTCGGGCCAGGTGAGTACAGGGGACAGCTGTGTGTCTCTCAGGTCCCTGTCCATCCCTCCAGGAGAGAACCAGATCAACCAGATTTCTCTGAACCCTACGGGATCCTACCTCTACTCCGCCTCTGGCAACTCAGTCCGCATGTGGGACCTCAGGAAGTAAGAATGCATTTTTTCCACCAAGAGTAGTTGAATATCTTGTTTAGTTTAAGTAAGGACTGGAGGTGGCACAAAATGAAGATAAAAGGAGAGGAATTGCATACACCAAAACAGGCACAGGTGCTGAATGTAGTGTAGAAAAGATAGATAGTGAATGCTCACCATTACTTCCAAGTATGATCTTTAGTTGTGCCAAAGAATCCTAGATCGTAACTCTCCCTGACCCTTGAACCCTGCTCTAGGTTTGTGTCTACTGGGAAGCTGACGGGTCACCTGGGTCCGGTCTTGTGTCTGACCGTCGACCAGATGGGCAACGGTCAAGACGTGGTCCTAACAGGGTCCAAGGACCACACCCTGAAGATGTTTGAGGTGACGGAGGGTGTTCAGGGCAGCATTGTGTCCTGTCACAACTTTGATCCGCCACACCAGGAGGGTATAGTCTCTCTTGCTGTTCAGGGGAACAGCCTCTACAGCAGCTCCAGAGACTACTGCATCAAGAAGTGGGACCTGTCCCGGAAACGACTAGCACAGGTGAGACATACTGGACACTAGCTGTATATACTGTACTGCTAGTACCTGAAAGAGATACAAGGCTCTCAAAATCATACAATGAGCTGATAGCTGTTATTTTCACATTGCATGTTGCTTTGTAAGCATCAAATCTTGTTCTGTTGAATTGTTTTTGCTAGCTGCAACATTATCATCATTATAAGACCCTTAGTGGTAGTAAACAAAATGTATTGTCCCAAGGAGTTCTTTTTCAACAGTTTGTTGCCCTGTTTTGACCTAGTGCGTACTTGCTTCCTCCACAGCAGGTGGCGAGTGCCCACTCTGACTGGGTAAGTGCGCTGGGTGTGGTGCCAGGGTGCCCGGTAGTGCTGAGTGCAGACAGGGGAGGTCTGCTGAAACTGTGGCACGCTGATACCCTGGCACCGCTAGGAGACCTGAGGGGACACGACAGCCCTGTGAACGGACTGGCTACCAACAGCAGCCAACTATTCACTGCCTCAGAGTGAGTTTAACGCCTAACCCTAACATGACCCTTGAATGCCATAGGAGTCTAGAGCTATGTCTCACGGCAAACCTGACCATAACCCCTGCCTTCAGAGAATATATCTCCTAACTTTGACCATGATCCCGTCTGTACCCTGACCCTAACCCTCTGAGTAAATCAACCCACTGTTACTATAATACAAAGTCATAGTTTAACCTGAAAGCGAGATAATCAAACTTCTGATTCACATGTTGATCCAGCGATGTCATGTTCTTTCTTGTGTGACAGTGATCGGACAGTGAAGATTTGGCAAGCAAAGGGTTCTTTGGAGGAAGGCATCCATTGACACTGAGACGGAGACCTCTGGACTGTGACTGGACACAACTCTGTGGATCTACTAGATTACTCGGGATCTACTCCAGCCTATGGATCTATTGCTGCCTGCTGGATCTACTACTCAATCTATTTGCTGCTGCTCTGCACAATGATCCATGGATGAAGGACCTCCAAGTTGGTCACAGGGCAGATGACCAGCCCAGACACACATATGACCCCTTGAGTTCACCAACATAAGACATTCACTCAACAAGGTTGGAGGAGAGTAGCACAGCAGTCATGGTATTCACCTGAAGAAAAGTGAAACTCCAGTGAAATGCCCATGGTTCTGTCTCGTGCTGAATCCTCTCTATACGAATCATAGAGGAATCATCTCTCTGTGTTAGGAGGGGGGGATGTCTTCTAAATAAAGGCCCTATGGAGGTCAGTCTTACTCCAGCTGTTACTGCCAAGCCCTATGGGAGACTCATATAGCCTTAGTGGGGAATAGGAATGTCTCAGTAGGAATAGCACAGTGAACTAGTGGTGTGGGACGGTGTAGCTGATCTCTGCTACAGAAACAAAGCTCAATGAGGGTGTGTCGTCATCATACTACAAATGTGATTGTGGAGGTTTATCTCAACCAAATTCAAGTGTTGCTTTTAATGTCGTTACTTGTAGATTGTGTGTGACCAAAGTACAAACCTTCTCTGTGTTAGCCAACGGGCTGTGATGAGAGTATCTTTAGCCAACGTTGTACTTGCCTGTGTACAGTACCTCTATACTGGTCAAACTACAAAAAGTGATTTGATCTTTAATTTTCTGTCAAAATGTTTGTATTTATGTGTGTTTTCATGGTGACTTTGAAGCTTCCATTTCATGTTGTATCCAATGACCTGTGTCAATCAACTAAATGCTTGTGTTTCCACCTCCCAACAGTGCAGTAATACTTAGTAATACAACATTTCTGAGTGAGTTTTCCTGTGCCCACGTATTCCATTCCCCCAATCGGATTTAGGAACGGGCTGAACAGAATAGAACAAAACATAGAGGTGTGTGTTATTATCAGTGCCTGTGAATCTTATACTGTAGATACAGTAGTACAGTATCACATCCTAATCTGTGTGGACTAGCCCAGGATCCCTAGATTATATGACCATGTCTTTATGGAAATAAGAATCCGTTTTTCTTCCTCCTGGACATCTTGCGCGCAAATTCCGACTTTCTAGTGATTCTAATTTCAGATGCAGTGTGGAAATAAATGTAATCTGTCAAAATAACATGAACTGGTATATCTTTCAACGTGATGTGCGTTGCCATAATGCCACCAATTGGTGGCAGTATAATACAGCATCACATTAGGAAACATGACACAGTTTCAAAACAGAGAAAGCTTTGGAGCGGGATATTTGTTTTCCTTCCTCCTGTTCTTCAGTAGATATTCAGTCCGTGGCAGTTTTCATTTGTTGCAGGAAAACGATTCTATCCAATGTCCATGAACCAATCTCCTTGACAGGTGTTCTTACTTTTGTAGTCAATTCCTGATAGCACAGGTGGGTTTGCAAATGTTCATAAACGCATGCAAATCAACCTGCTTTCTAAACGTAGATCTTTGGTTGGGTCTGTTTTCTCATTTGTTTGCATCGAAGATAAAAACATTGCAAGAATTCCATAAAGGCAGACCAAAGGCACATATAATAGATCCAAGGTATAAACCATGGTAAGAACTATACAGTATGCTCTCTGTACCTGTGAATTCCCACTTCCTGCATGGTCACCTGTGTGCCTACCTATGCATGTGACCAGTGACCCATGACCCAACTTATGTGGGGTCATCATGGGTCGCTGGTTACATAGGCACACAGATGACCAACAGTGTATACATTTATTGAGGAGGAACTACGATGACATCCTTGTTTTTTCCATTAGCTTCTTTCTCCTTTTGATAGCACTGCAGGTGGAATCATCATGATCCTCTACTTAGTTCCATACATCCCCTGAAGAAGAGAAGTGATGGTAATGAATCAGTATTTAATGTATTGGTGCATCAGAGTTTCATGTGTACAATAAGAACAGAACAATCTCTTGCACCATAAGCACTGCATTACTTCTGTACCACGGACTATTTGCATTTTTAAACATTGTTCTAAAAACCACAAGCTACTGTATATTTACAGTTTTTTTCAATTGCTAACAAGCATCGGTCAATACTGAAGCCACTTTTTCAAAACTCTTCACACAGTCTGCATTACCAACATGCATCTTGGCCAAACCGTTCATCTCACCTCCAAAACTCACTCAAACCACCAAAACACTTCATACATGTCTCAAAATAAACTTGTTCGACCATAACACTGGCAACAATTCTCACTCAGAAAGCATACATTGTCACTCATACGGACGCACATCTCACCTGTTGTTTTGCCCGAAATTTGAACGCTGAAAATTTGGTTGCACCCTTAAACCGGCCTCTCTCAAAGAGAGACCATGGTTTACAACATGGTCAATAATTGTGGCCCTTATCTCATCAGAGACCACCACTCCTGGTCTTCCTCTCCTTTGTCCTCCACACATTCTCCGTCTCCCTGCCACTCTTCTTCCCCACCAACCTGTCTTCCTTGATCCATGTTTCAAAACTAAATTATTCCGAAGCCGTCCTCTTTTGTCTGTTTGGTAACGAGACTAAAAACAGAACACTTGGGTAGGCTTTCAACTGAAATTGCAATCAGCTGTGTTTGGAATGATTACAGTTTTTTACAGTCGCTAGGACACATTTCTCAATACTTAAGTCACTTTTTCAAAACTCTTCACACAGTTCTCCTAACCAACTTTCAGCTCGGCACAGCAGTTCATTTCACATTCAAAATGCACTAAAACTACCAAATCACTTCATACATGTCTCAAATCAACACATTCTTCCACAACACTAGCAAAGGTTGACAGCTAACAAACACACTTTGTCACCCACAAAACAATGACCTAAAAAACACTAACAACATGTAGCATTATACAATGTTTTCTTGTGTAAAACAAGGACACATCTCTGTTTATAATTCACTGCAATATATGTTACTGGAATGAATCAGACATGATGCAGAATGCTTCAATATATTTTATGTCTTTTATTTATTTTTATTTTTTTGCAGTGAATAATTCCAAAATACAAGAGGTTGTATACACACCAATCAACTGATACAGATACAATAGTAATGCTAATCTACTCGGTCTTCTCCATTTGGCCACAGGTTCTCATCCACATCACATCTTATGTCATCTAGGGCAATACACCTAGGAAAGAATCTTCTGGCATGCCTGATCCATCCCTGGCAATCTTCTGCTGATATGTCCAGGCATCCAGCATTCATTGCATCCAGGAGGGACATTTGATCATGTGGATGGTGGTCATAAACCTTCCACCTCCATGAGGAAAANTGCACGGGAGTGGTGAAATGCCACATTGTCCCATACAATTATAAATGTTGGCTGATTTCTTCTCTCTGCATCCCTTTCCTCACCTAGCACAACCCTTCCATAGAGATCATGCAGGAACGCAAGGAGACGTTCAGTGTTGTATGGCCCAATTAGTGGTTTGTGTAACAGCAGTCCATCAGTGGATATTGCTGCGCACATTGTGATGTTGGCACCCCTCTGGCCCGGGACATCCACTGTGGCTCTCTTCCCAATCACATTCCTCCCTCGTCGCCGTGTTTTGGCCAAGTTGAAACCCGCCTCATCCACAAAGATGAAAATGTGGGGTGTTTGCCTGCCTTCAATCTCCATGACTCTCTAAAATAAATCCACAAGGCAACATAAGCTGTTACAGTAGTAAACATTACCTAAAAATATGTCTTTGTGTGTGTTTGGTTTTGTTTAAAAACAGTTCTGTATTTTATTGTGATCTTACCTGGACATATTGGTTCCTGAGTTGCTTGACATGTTCAGAGTTCCTCTCAAAAGGCACAGTGTACAACTGTTTCATCCTGACCTGATGTTTTTTCAGGACTCTAGAAATAGTTGTTATGCTTACACTGTGAATATTTGCAAAAGTAACGTTGTCTGCCAAGACTCTGTCTCGAATCTCAGTGAGTTTTATGCCATTGTTTCTGATGACCATATCAACAATGGCAGTTTCCTGCACATCAGTGAGCATCCTTCCTCTCCCACCTGTGTGAGGTAACCGTTGAGTCCTAAGCAGAAATGCAAAAGCAATTACACACAAGTCTATTTACTTCTGTAATGTGCAACTCAGTCATATGCCCTTGCAGAATACAAGTTACCTGTTGGTTTGCCGGAAAACTCTAACAATAGATGCCACTGTTGAGCGTTGCAAATTTGGCTGCACTCTCTGACCAGCTTCTCTCATTGAGAGACCATGATTTACTACATGATCAATTACAGTAGCTCTGATCTCATCTGAGACTACAGCTCTTGATCTTCCTCTTATTCTTCTTCCACCACGCATACGTATTCCTCGCCCCCTCCCAGCCACTCTTCTTCCTCTTTCAGCCACTTCTCTATTTCTGGCTGGGTCCATGTTTACATCACAATACAAAACTATTCAGCAGTTGTCTCCTTTTGTAATGAAATTGAAAGAGTAACACCTGTGTAGATGTTCATCTACAATGAGAATCAGCTGTGGTTGGTCCAATTGTCCAATTGTTTTTATAGCATTTAATTTTAAGATTTAAAATATATTTCATTAAAATATTACTGTAGAAATGTAGCAAATTGCTGTCTTATTCAGTTTTGTATTATGTTATTGTTTTGAACATAAGTTTAACAGTTTTGAAAACAATATATAAGCATAGGCAAATTGGCCTGTAGGTACACAGAGTTTTGGCGGTTGTTGTGTCGAAGTGAGAAAAGAGTTAATGTAATTTGAAAGATGTAGTCATTGAATGCATTTTGTGCCAAAGCAATGATAAATGATACACAGTTTAGCCCACATATACTTCTGTTGTGCTCACTGTGTGAAGAGTTTTGAAAAAGTGACCTAAGTATTGAGAAATGTGTCCTAGCGACTGTAAAAAACTGTAAATATTATTCTGAGATTTTCTATATGTTTCAATCTGGTTACTGCAGAAATGCACGACATTTGCCATCATTCTGTTTTGAATGTGTTTGTAACAGTTTTGGAAACAGTGTGTTAGCATTTGAAAATGTGCTGCAAATATATAGTTTTGCAGGTGGTGGAGTATGAATGAGAAAAGAGTTCATGGATTTCGGAGAATGTGGTCATTGAGTGCATTTTGTGTGAAAGCAATGAAAAAGGATTCACAGTTTGGTCCACATACACTTCTGTTTCGCTGACTGTGTGAAGAGTTTTGACATTGTGACTTCAGTTTTGACCAATGCATGTTAGCAATTAAAAACCTGTAATACAATGTGGTCCAGCCATATAGAGTTAATTCAGAGTCCTAAAACAACCAGGATTCTTACTGCACTGTCAGCACAATCTGACATAGTTTATTGGTCTCATCACTGCATTATTTCTCTATCAATGATTATTTTCATTTTAAAACGCTGAACATCAGAGTTCTAAAATAACCATGATTCTTACTGCACTGTCAGCATATTCTGATAGGGTTCCTTGGTCTGTTCTCTGTTTCTCGGATTTATAACACACTTTATCCCAAGTTAACACCAGGACCCAGACGGTACTCTTACAGTTTCATAATAAATCAATGTACAGACCGACCACAGTAACGGCTACGTGGGATACGAGTTCCTGTCCGGGGTTATTTTAGGCTCAATCTATATGGGTTTGACAGGGGGCTTCTGTGCTTTTCTGAACCGGGTTTAGTATCCTTTATACCTGAGGGAAAAGAGCTGAGGTGTATGGTAAATAGGTCGTGTCCCACATGGCACCCTATTCCCTGTATAGTGCACTACTTTTGACCAGGGTCCACACTCTGGCCAAAAGCAGTGCATTACACAGTATAGGGAATGGGGTGCCATGTGGGATGCAGACATTGTAGCCAGAGACTGGTAGTATTTTTAGGCTTTGGAATTTGTAATGGGGATTATGTGACTGGCTACATTCATCCAATCTCTCTGTGTGTGTGTGATCATATTAACCCTGTGAATCATTGCTTGAATCATCACTCCCTTCAGTGCCTGTAGATATACAGGTAAATATTTCTACAATACCCTTTATTTCCCTGTTGAGTCACAGGTTGTATAATTTGGCTTTTGGAATAAAGGGATGACCAAGAGAGGGAAGGAGAGGGAGTAAGATAGCTTGATTAGACTGAGAAACAGTGAGAGGGTCAATACCAAACACAACAATGCTTACCTCACGTACAGGGAATAATGTGCCATTTTGGACACAGCCAGAGTGAGTTTCCTGGCATCTGCTGGGGGAGGATCGAGAGGGTGGTGAGAGGATGGAGAGAGGGACAAGAAATCTCATGGAGATATTCTGGACCTCAGTACACAAATCATGGGTTATGATGAGATGCATTTTATTAATTACATAAGGGCATTTCCATCTAAAAGACCCATGAGCACCAACATGTTTTATTTTACCTTTATTTAACTAGGCAAGTCAGTTAAGCACAAGTACTTATTTTCAATGACAGCGGGTTAACTGCCTTGTTCAGGGGCAGAACAACAGATTTTTACCTTGTCAGCTTGGGGATTTGATCTAGCAACCTTTCGGTTACTAGTCCAACGCTCTAACGCTCTAACCACTAGGCTACCTGCCACCCCATGTGAAGTTCATTGGAGCATATCAAATTGGGTGTCAAATGAAAGACTCTATGTTTTTGGGAGGTTAAGGCATAGATACATTTTCAACCATTTTCCATCTTAAAAATGTGGCGTAATAAAAGGCTTTGATTCTGGATAAACAGATGGAAAAGGGGTCTTAGAAAACATTCACCAGAAATGAAAAGGTATCGGAAATACGTCAAAACACAATAATGTTGACGTAGAGACTCCTGCCAACTAATATCAACGCTTATATTTCGTTTTGGAGAAATTGTTTACCTTCTGTAAGTTTAAGAAGTATTGCCTTGTAATTCTGTTACCAAAAACCCTCATTCGCATCTTTAAGATATTTTCTAATTTCTCTCCCTCATGAGGAGGGAGGATAATTAAAGTTCACAGAAGTAACAAGCAGTGGTAGACTTAACAATTAGTTTAAGTGATTTTACTGATATTAATTTTGTTTATAAATTATTAAGTGATTAAAACTCGTAATTCGTTATACAATTGGTAATGGAATTATCCCAAAATCACTAACGAAATTACTGCAACTCAATTGGCTACAATGGGAAATCATAATAGCCAAAAAAACACAGTTGGGTCCCCTCCCTTCCACCTGCATACTGTTATGTTCAGCTCATAACTGTTTTCTTTCTCTTTCTGTCACATCATGATCAAAGCAAGAGTGTTAAAACAGTCTGGACTACCCCTTTGTCTCTCACTCTCCAGTTAATGTCACTTCTCCCAGCTCTTACTGACACCTACCCCTCTCTCTTTCCATTTACATTAACTAGCATCCTCACCCGCTGAGCACCGACCAACACCGGGCGTCAATGGACGTTAAAAAGTAGTTGAAATTTGATCAGTCCACCCTGGCCTTGATGTCCACTGACGGACATGACTGGACCAAATCTGAACCTATCATAGATGTGGGTTTCACAAGTTTGGTGTTTCACAAGTTTAGATAGCACAGTACAGTACAGTATACATTACAATAAGTAGAGTACAGTACAATACAGTTCAGGACAGTACAGTCAGTCGAGCACAGTAGAGTACAGTCCAATACAATACGGTACAGTACCGTAATGAAAAGTAGAGTATAGTACAGTACAGTAGTACTGCACTGAACTATACTGTACTCTACTGTACTGTACTCTACTTTACTCTATTGCACTGTACTGAAATCTACTCTACCCTGCTCTGCTGTATTGTACTGCAATGTACTCTACTGTGCTCTGCTGTGCTGCGCTGTGATGTCCAAACTTGTGAAACATGGGGAGAATGACAATCATGTCCATAATTATGCATTTCTGTGTAGTACAGATCAGGGACCCATGATGTCATTATGTTACCATAATTACACTAACGGGTGTAAATACACTTCAATTACTGTAGTTCAATAACCAAAAGAGATTTTTTTCAAACTCAAGGAGCCATATTATAACTTTTGGAAAACATGGTCACATAAAAACCTGAGGGAGATTTTACCATAATTCCGTTACCAAAGTTTGCATTTGCACAATTTTTCCACTAAATTCGTTTTTGTACATTTTTCAGTGGAAATTGTTAAAAGTAGTCCTTGTTCATAAAGTTGTATGGTTTGTTAAACTTTGAAATCAATATTTTTAGTTTGGCATACATTTTAAAGTAAAAAAACGAAGTCAAAGCGTAATTCCATTACCATGGAATTGCCCATATACCTTGCAGAAGGCTCACTATCTTTAACACATTGACCTGTTACAGCTGAGTGGGCAGCTGATATTATAGGCTGTTTTATAGAGAGGCTGTTGTATTATATTCAAGCAGCTCTGTAGGGATGTGTAGGAGGGCACTCAATACAAGTGGGGGTCAATTTCTCCTGGTCTGAGAGCGCAGGACTGTTGCCATACATACACGCCACTAAATAGAGTGAAATAGGCCTACTGTATAAAACATTAGAGGATACAGAGGCATGGAATTCCACATGGAATTATCTTTCTCCTGACCTGTGTGGTCATGCGTTAAATAGGCTACTGTGTTACTTTCACCCGGATTCCTCACACCTATGAGTGGAATGGATGCTGTTTCATGTTTTATGCATATGTTTATACAGTAGTGTATACTGTGTGGGTCTCTGTCTCTCTCGTTCTCTCTCTCTCTCTCTCTCTCTCTCTCTCTCTCTCTCTCTCTCTCTGTGTGTGTGTGTGTGGTTTCATGTTTGTGCGTCCATGCATGTGCGCATTTGCGTCATGACTGTGTGTTTTGTGTGTGCGTGCATGTGAGTGTACATATTTCAAAGGATCTATTTGGGCATCACTTACAGTAACTCTTTGATGAGTGCTGGCTGGTTGCCTAAAGGTGTGGTAATAGTTTCTCTCACCAGCTAAAGGAGGGTCTGTGTTTGAGCTATATTTGGAGGGGGAGGTCAGGCCTGAAAAATACTGGGTAATGGAAATGATGAGCCACTCCAAGGATCAAATGTCTTCTATCCAAACATAGTAAACACATACTTTCTTTGGGAAAACAAATAATGAAATATATTTTGGAAGACTTTAAGACCTATTACACACAGACACAGACACACACACACAAACTCGCTCTTCCATAATCATCTATGTTATCATAAGTCATGACATGGGCAGGGTTAACCTAACTCCTATTTGATGACTAGTGTCCCTTACTGTAGGTCTCTTATGAATGTCTGTTATGACTCTAGCCTATTTCTCAGACGGGCATCTGTGGAATTATTTTGTCCAAGGCGCACATTCTTCTCGCAGCGCAAGTAGGTGACGCTGACTGTTGAAGTGACATCAACCCACCGCTAGTAGCCTGCTCCGAGCATTCGTCTTCTTTCCGTCCAAATGCATTCATTCTCGTTTCGCTAAAGGAGGTGTAGTTTGTCCGATTGTTGCTGCTAAAAGGGGTTGGACAAAAATATTTTTCACCATGAACAACTCGAATAGCTTCGTCAACATGGCGTCGATAGGAGATTTCGACCCACTCAATGCTTCCATCCCCGCCACCAAAGTTGAAATCACAGTGTCTTGCAGGTAAGATAATGGCTTCAGTGTAACCCATTTTTGTCGGGTGTAGATATGACTGTTGTCACGGTAGAAGGATATGGTATGGGCAAGTATTCCGGGTTTTATCTGCCATTCCAACTGGCCAACTGTCAAAGAAGTTCTGGTTGTAGTAACATTTTGAAAAAGTCAATGTTGTTCAACCAACGGCACTGTTTATAATTATTTTAGGCTACATTATATCAAGATAAAAGGGAGGTGCTCAAGTTGTTAATTTGTTTTAGTTTTGGGTGGAAAGTACAATCAACTTTCGAACTGTAGTTTATCAGGTTTTTAATAGGCAGTAACCTGGCATTCTGCCTGTTAGAGGACTGGCAATGGACATCAACATGCTTTAATAGGCATACACAACAATACCAACATTCCCTATCTTGGTATACTGCCTTATGTTAGAAGGCTGTTCTCACCGAATCATTTGACACTTATTGTATTCTGACTCGTGGCTTGTTGTGGGCTGTCACTCACGAACTGATCAGAGGAACATAAATAGATTTACATTGACATTTTACAAAAGGTAAGCTATATGCCAGGAGTAGGCTAGTGATTTGATGTGTTATAGCCTACGTGCAGCGACAATCAGATTAGTGTATGTGAGCTGGAATAGGGTAGGCTAGATATAGCGGGTTGAGGTTGAGCCCTTTTAAACCCACCCTGTCTCTCTGGAGCCGTGGCTTCCTGTTGCGTAATGGACCCCCCTCGTCCCTGCCATACCTTATGTATTTAAGGGGTCCCTTAAGAATAGATCAACTAAGGGAATGCTGGCCTCACTGGAATGGGAATCACTCATTATTTAATCAACTGATATTGAAGGAAAGACGACACACACAGCGAGACTTTGTAAGCGCTCAATAACATCTCATAGTCAAACAAAGTGTTGGCCTACTTCCCAAGGAAATTCCCTTTCGATCTCTCACAATGGACTCAATGGAATAAAAGGGAAATTAATTTCGTAATAACCACACACAATAAACAATAACTAGTTACACAATATCTGACCATACTGAACCAGTAGCCTACTTCTCTAGGGTAATCAATCCATTCAAATGTCTTATTTCTATCACCTCCAGGGAATAAGTCAGCCTCTGAAGAAGATAGGCTGACTTATGGAGGGTTGTGGCACTACAGTCGTGGCCAAAAGTTTTGAGAATGACACAAATATTAATTTTCACAAAGTCTGCTGCCTCAGTTTGTATGATGGCAATTTGTATATACTCCAGAATGTCATGAAGAGTGATCAGATGAATTGCAAAGTCCATATTTGCCATGAAAATGAACTGAATCCCCCAAAAACATTTCCACTGCATTTCAGCCCTGACATCATGTCAGTGATTCTCTCATTAACACAGGTGTGAGTGTTGACGAGGACAAAGCTGGAGATCACTCTGTCATGCTGATTGAGTTCGAATAACAGACTGGAAGCTTCAAAAGGAGGGTGGTGCTTGGAATCATTGTTCTTCCTCTGTCAACCATGGTTTCCTGCAAGGAAACACGTGCCGTCATCATTGCTTTGCACAAAAATGGCTTCACAGGCAAGGATATTGCTGCCAGTAAGATTGCACCTAAATCAAACATTTATCGGATCATCAAGAACTTCAAGGAAAGCGGTTCAATTGTTGTGAAGAAGGCTTCAGGGCGCCCAAGAAAGTCCAGCAAGCGCCAGGACCGTCTCCTAAAGTTGATTCAGCTGCGGGATCTGGGCACCACCAGTACAGAGCTTGCTCAGGAATGGCAGCAGGCAGGTGTGAGTGCATCTGCACAGACAGTGAAGCAAAGACTTTTGGAGGATGGCCTGGTATCAAGAAGGGCAGCAAAGAAGCCACTTCTCTCCAGGAAAAACATCAGGGACAGACTGATATTCTGCAAAAGGTACAGGGATTGGACTGCTGAGGACTGGGGTAAAGTCATTTTCTCTGATGAATCCCCTTTCTGATTGTTTGGGGCATCGGGAAAAAAGCTGAGCGCTACCATCAGTCCTGTGTCATGCCATCAGTAAAGCATCCTGAAACCATTCATGTGTGGGGTTGCTTCTCAGCCAAGGGAGTGGGCTCACTCACCATTTTGCCTAAGAACACAGCCATGAATAAAGAATGGTACCAACACATCTTCCGAGAGCAACTTCTCCCAACCATCCAGGAACAGTTTGGTGACGAACAATGCCTTTTCCAGCATGATGGAGCACCTTGCTATAAGGCAAAAGTGATAACTAAGTGGCTCGGTGAACAAAACATTGATATTTTGGGTCCATGGCCAGGATACTCCCCAGACCTTAATCCCATTGAGAACTTGTGGTCAATCCTCATGAGGCGAGTGAACAAACAAAAATCCACAAATTCTGACATACTCCAAGTATTGGTTATGCAAGAATGGGCTGCCATCAGTCAGGATGTGGCCCAGAAGATAATTGACAGCATGCCAGGGCGGAAAAAGAAGGGTCAACACTGCATCAACTTCATGTAATTGTCAATAAAAACCTTTGACACTTATGAAATGCTTGTAATTATACTTCAGTATTCCATAGTAACATCTGACAAAAATATCTAAGGACACTGAAGCAGCAAACTTTGTGGAAATTAATATTTGTGTCATTCTCAAAACATTTGGCGACGACTGTATATACATAAGGGATGTTAGGTAAATGCTGGTACTGAGTCACGCTCTAGTGCCTGCTGGGCATAGAGGGGGTCTGTAGGGAATGCCTTCACACTCATCACAACCCAGAGAGGAGGTGAGGTACCATGGTAACGCGGCCAGGTGTGTGTGTGTGTCCGTGCCTGAAAGGCTCTGATCTCTCTCTCTCTCTCTCTATCACACCACCAAACACACGCACAAACAAGGCTTTGCTCTCAAACACACACACACACGTATACACGCACTGTGTGTCTGACGAAGGGATAAGAGTCCCTCCCTCTTTCTCTCTCTCTCTCGCTCTCTCTCTCATTCTGACTTACTTTCTTCTCTGCCCAGAGCTCCAACGGAGGCCAAGACTGTTAGTACAGATAACTCTATCTCTTCCCTCCCTGCCTGCAGTCATCTGATGTCATGTTTACATGTGGGTACGGTAGGCTACTGTATGTGGATGGCTCTGCTCTGGTTAGGTTGGGCTATGCCTATTTACTGTCATCAGACACAGTAAAGTTCTGTGTGGACCAGAGTCCAGTTAATATTAATAGGTTGGTGGATACTTATGAGGTGTTCTTCTCTGCTGGATTTCTCAGTACCCCTCGGATCCTCCTGGGTAAATTGATCCTTGGCTTGGTGTAATAAAGCGGACCTAACCGTTTCATAAAGTATTTTATTGTACTAGCACTGTATTCCCAATCCAGTGATTGGTTCTACCTCTGTATGAGTTAGAATGCATGAATTGTTCAGATATTGCATTATCTTGCTATTTCCGTACATAGTACATAAATCAGATTTGTGGTATCTGGCTGGTTGTGGTGCTGTAGTTTAGTGTGTGGTTCCCTGTTGTTTAGGGGAACATCACTCATGTGTGGTGTCTGGCTGTGCTTATGGTAATCTGTGGTGTCTGGTTTTCTCAGTGCTTGTTCAGGGATGTGTCTAATCAGTGATAGGAGCACAGATGTCGGAGCTGGAGGCCTCATTATCTCTCTGATTGAAGAGGAGGGCAGGGGGGCACCAGGAGCACCACAGAGACCAGGGGTACCTTGACATGTTTGGGCCCAGCTGTGTACCCTTTCTCCCGTTTTCTCACTCCCTTTCTCCCCTTTTCTCACACCTCTCGCTCTCTTGTCTTGTCTCTCGCTCGTTCCTCTCTTTCCCTCTCTTTTTCCTGGATACCTGTCAATGTGTCTGTCCCCTCTCCCTGTCTCTTTCCCCTCTCCCCTTCCTCCCTCTCTTTCCCCCTGTCCTGGATTTTCTCTCCCTGTCAGTGTGTAACTGACTCTGACAGTGTCCTTAGATGTCAGATTTCCCTCTCCATCCCGTTCTCTGTGAGACTGCTTCTCCTCTTATCAACACAACTGTCACCAATTGGCTGACTTAATGATAGCCACTATTATCAATCCAAAGGTTTTGTGGTAGTTTTTTCTTGAGTTTATTTCAGGTTGACCATGCCTGACTGTTTCTCAATGCTTACCCTCCCCTACTCCCTAAAATACTGTTGTTTGAGGGAGTAAGTTTGTTTTGGGCTGAAACACAGCACAACCTCAGGGATAAGAAACCAACGGTGTGTTCTCCAAACACCAAAATGTAAATAAACATGTTTAATTATAAATCTACAAATCTAATCCAGAGAGTCAGGGAAAGCTTGCTGGGCCAGTGCTCCCTTAAAAAAATCATATCTCAATGGGATTCACCTAGATAAATAAAGGATACTAAAATATGTATTTTTTTATGTATCTGCATCCAGTATGAAGGAAGTTAGAGGTAATTTTGCCAGCCAGTCATTGCGCTAACGCAAGTTAGCAATTCCGCTAACTATAGTTGGCAACTTCCTTCTAACTGCACACAGAGAGCTAAAAATGGTATCCACAAGTTCATCTGACTCTGGGAAAGTAGATAAAGGGCTTCATTGCTAGACGTTGGAGAGAAAAACTAAGCAAACCTTCACTCACCCCACTTTCACCTTCTGAACAAATTAATATTTTAACCAATGTCTGGATTTCAGTTGGGTTACTTCAAACAGTTAAAATATTTCTCCTCTGGCTGTTGGAACAAAATGATCTCTCTCTCTCTCTAATGGCTTGGCAGCCCTCCTGTACCCTGTCTGTCTGCTTAGTTTCTGGAACTGAATGATGGCCTTTCATTTGAAAGGGTAAATGGAAAGTAAGAGTGGGACTGGAAACATGGCTCTAGGTGTGGGTACCCTTGGACATCTTTCAGGTGACAGTCACAAGGTTATTGATGATGGCCAGTTTGGGGCCTGGATGATGTCAGATATTCATTAGCTAGGGGACGGGGGATGGGGGGGGGGGTGCAGACTGGTGCGGTTCATAATTCTCCCATGTTGTCCTATAATAATAATGCCACAGATGCTCCCGGCAGGCCCATTTATTCAGGAAAGCTAACGTTTAAATATGTGTCATTTCACTTTTAAAATATGTTACCTTTTATATGTGGCATAAACACAACCAGTCACAATGTTTTAATCTGATTAAGCTACTTCAAAAGTCTCCTTTAGGCATAAGCACGTTCGTCCAAAATATCATTCCAGCATCCTCAAAATGGCTTGACATTAACCAGGTTTCCATCCAACCTTTTTATGTGAGTAAAGTACATGTCGGATAACAGCTATCACGCTATCAGGGGAAAGCATGCAATTAATTAGGCTACGGATGAAATAATGATGAACTTCACAGGGTGGTGAAAGTGCACAGTGATGAGCTTGATGCTCCTTACCAATAAATATCCAGGGTCTTATTCTGATGACATGATCATCGATGCTTGGCTGCTGTTTGACAAATAAAAATGATATTGCGCTTTTGTCCATAATAATCTCATCTCATTTAGGTTATACCCACACTGTATCTGCGAGCTGTGTGCTAGAGCACACGTGCCAACACCAGACTGGGCACATTTGCTATACCTAAACACATTTTTTTGTGGTAAAACCCCATCAGTAGGCCTAAAGTTGAAAATGGGATGGAAACCCATTTTTTTTATTCAGTACATGGAAATTTAACTGCAAAAGTAATTTTTATGTGCACTACATATTTACGCACATACTTCTATCGGCAAGCCTTCGATACTGGGTAGGTCTCCAAGATAGAGAGGGATATACTTTCTGTTGGTCGAGATTGACATAGTCTATTTATTGTGGTGTTGAAAACACAATTCATGATATTGAAGCGCCCGAAGTCGGTATGCTTTGTTTATCGATTGTGTGATACAGAAACCTGTTGGTGGAAAATGTGTTGCATATACAGTATTTTATATAATTATAAATATGGCATCAAAATGTTGAACATCTGATTTCACCCTTGCTAATCATTGTCTGCAGCCGGCTCTGATCGTAGTGTACGCCTAATGAAACGGGCAGGGAGCTCGTCCGTGGTGGTCGGCGAACCTTCGCTTACTGGCACAACGCTCTAACCTGCCGCCCCAGGAAGCAAAGTGTGCGAGCTAGGTTACTCACTTTAGCCCTGTCCAGGACTCCCAGATCACCATGGATAAAGGAAAGGGAGGCAACAAGAGGAAGCTGTTATTGACATGCAGCCCTGGCTAATAACAGATAAGAGATCAAATAAGAAAAATTGAATTCATCTGGGTCGTGTGAATGTAAACTTCCCCTTTGTCTGTCAGAGACTGGAACCTGGATCACATTTAATGATTTGCCCATACCAGGCGAAGGCAGGTGGAACATTCCAATATCCAATAGCCATGCACGCTCGCAGGCATAAAACATGTGCACAACACACACACACACACACACACACGCACACACACACGAGCACACACACACACATTTGATTGGCTCCAACCCAACAGTCACAAGTGATAATAAAGATGATTCACTCTTATCTACAACATAAATTCAGAAAAGGAACTAGTTGTATCCTACTTTCGAGCTGGAGACAGGCTAATAGCCTAGAAATTATAGATCTAGATCTGCATTTTTTATGATAGTAACCCAACAACACTCAACTAGTTCTTCTCTTGTCTTGAAGGTTCTTTTTGGTGCTTTGGTTCCCTTTTTGACTCTAGGAAGTGATTGTATTGCCCTTTTGGATCCATAAAGATCAGCTAATGGCTTGTATTGGAGAAGTGACAAAAGTGTCTGGATGGATTGAGCTGAGACAGGGGCCATGCTGTGGCCTGGTTCAATACGACTCAGAGAAAGACATGAAGATACCTCCATTGTATCTCACATAGGAGAGGAGGATGAAAAGAGAGTGAAAGACAGGCAAAAGACTGCCAATCCCTGATCAATGGACATTTGGCTGGAACTGTGGGAGCTGAATGGATTTTGGAAGACCCTTACAGGAGCAAAGCAATCAGTGGGATTTGCAATTTGGCTGAAAACATATGGAGCTAAAATGAAATTGGAAGACATGGTCTCTGAGCCTGGGTAATGGCCAGTGTGTGTGTGTGTATGGCTGGGTCCTGCCATGTAACGGGGTTTGGGTCTGCTTGGGGAGTCTAGCACACCTCGTAAAGATCCACACACAGAGGAAATGACTATTGACAGCTCCCACTACCCTGAGCTCTGAGGTGATTTTCTACATGGCTGGAAAAAATGTCCACAGAATTGTGTGCCATTTGCATGTACTGTGTTTAATCTGTATTGCTGGGAATTGCCAGGGACCTCACGATACAATATTATCACGATACTTAGGTGCCGATAGAATATGTATTACGATTCTATATGTATTTCAATTCAATACTGTGGTTTTATTCCGATTTGATGTTCCAAACATATTGCTCACTATGTGTCTGCTGCAGAGTGACAAGTTAATGCATGAGAAAAGTTTTGATTAGTCGGGGAAATAAGTGGTGAAAACATGTTCACTATTTAAAAACCTACAGTAACAATTTTTTAAGATAAAAATAATATTGCGATATGTAACTGCATTGATTTATTTTTCACCCATCACTAGTAATCTGTGTGTTGTGTGATTTAGTGTGTTTCTTTGCTTCCATGCTCATTGTTGAACCACAGAAGGTAAAGTTTTTGACTCCTATTGGATTTGTTTTTCCCCTTTCTCAATTCAGTTAAACTCAAAGGGTCTTTATTGACATGAGAAACAAATGTTTTCTTTGCCAAACCAAGTGAAACAACAAAAATGATAAGAAACAAAACAAAAAAACTATTAGAAATTATACTGAACTTAAATATAAACTCAACAGGTAAAGTGTTGTTTCCATGTTTCATAAGCACAAAATATAAGGTCACAGGGTGAGACCCAGATGCAGACACTGGAGGCAGATGATTTGAGCCTCTGATATTTATTAGTATCCAAGGGACAGGCAAGAGAATGGTCGTGGACAGGCAAAAGATCATAAGGTCAGAGTCTAGGAGGTACAGAGTGGCACGCAGGCTCGAGGTCAGGGCAGGCAGTATGGTCAGGCAGGCGGGTACAGAGTCAAGACAGGCAAGGGTCAAAACCGGGAGGACTAGCAAAAAACAGAGAAGAGGAAAAAAACAGGAGCACGGAGTAACATTCTGGTTGACTTGACAAAACAAGACGAACTGGCACAGGCAGACAGAACACACGGTATAAATACCCAGGGGATAATGGGGAAGATGGGTGACACCTGGAGGGGGTGGAGACAAGCACAAGGACAGGTGAAACAGATCAGGTGTGACAGTACCCCACCCTCTAGGGGCGCCACCTGGCGTCCTATCTGGGTGCATACCTGGTTGACTGGGGTGCCGGCGGTGGAAGTCGGCGATGAGGGCTGGGTCCAGGATGTCTCTAGCGGGGACCCAGCACCCCTCCCAGGTACTGGAAGCCCCTGCCCAGCAGTCAAACACTCAGGAGGCATCTCACCATGTATGCCGGATAGCCATCGATGACACAGGGCGGAGGGGTAGGCCTGGAAACAGAAAACAAGGGACTGTGAGACACCGGCTTAATCCTAGACGTCCAGGACCAAGGCATTGTAGAAAATGAACACTGTTTATGAGACCAATCTCTCAAGCACAAGCCCACGTGCTAGTGAGTAGCCAGCTAATATTTCTATTTCAAGTTTAGCCAGCTTGGATCTAGGTATCATTTCACAAGCTCTGAACTCATCTAACAAGGCAAAACAGTTGAATTGTTATGTCACAACCTTCTGTTCGTCTCCAACTGTTTAAACAGCATGCTAGCCTGTCCACTTTGTTCAGTGGTAGGTAGGCCACAAATGTCTTAGAATTAGAACGAGTTGCCAATTCCTTATATAATTATTTTATGCTTATTGCACATTTATAAAACAGACTAAACAGCTAGTATAACAATCTTTATTTGACTAAAATGCTGCTAGCGATACGTGGTACCGTAATGTGCGTGCACGCAACCAAACTGAATGAATGTTCATTGGTATATCCGATTTAGTAGAGTCTGCTCTAAATTTTGACGGGATGAAACATAAACAGGTTCTGCCCCTGAACAAGGCAATTAACCCACTGTTCCTAGGCCATCATTGTCAATAAGAATTTGTTCTGAACTGACTTGACTAGAACATTTGTAATTGTATGTACAGTTGAAGTCGGACGTTTACATACACCTTAGCCAAATACATTTAAACTCAGTTTTTCACAATTCCCTGCCTTAGGTCAGTTAGAATCACCACTTTATTTTAAGAATGTGAAATGTCAGAATAATAATAGAAATAATGATTTATTTCAGCTTTTATTTATTTCATCACATTCCCAGTGGGTCAGAAGTTTACATACACTCAATTAGTATTTGGTAGCATTGCCTTTAAATTGTTTAACTTGGGCCAAATGTTTTGGCTAGCCTTCCACAAGTTTCCCTCAATAAGTTGGGTGAATTTTGGCCCATTCCTCCTGACAGAGCTGGTGTAACTGAGTCAGATTTGTAGTCACCAGTCCCTCCTGCAGCAAAGCACCCCCACAACATGATTCTGCCACCCCCGTGCTTCACGGTTGGGATGGTGTTCTTCAGCTTGCAAGTCTCTCCCTTTTTCCTCCAAACATAACGATGGTCATTATGGCCAAACAGTTCTATTTTTCTAAGTACGATCTTTGTCCCCATGTGCAGTTGCAAACCGTAGTCTGGGTTTTTTATGGCGGTTTTGGAGCAGTGGCTTCTTCCTTGCTGAACGGCCTTTCAGGTTGTGTCGGTATAGGACTCGTTATACTGTGGATATAGATACTTTTGTACCTGTTTCCCCCAGCATCTTCACAAGGTCCTTTGCTGTTGTTCTGGGATTAGGAGACAGAACGCGTCTCCTTTCTGAACGGTATGACGGCTGCATGGTCCCATGGTGTTTATGCTTGCGTACTATTGTTTGTACAGATGAACGTGGTACCTTCAGGCGTTTGGAAATTGCTCCCAAGGATGAACCAGACTTGTGGAGGCCTACAATTTGGCTGATTTCTTTTGATTTTCCCATGATGTCAAGCAAATAGGCACTGAGTTTGAAGGTAGGCCTTGAAATCCATCCACAGGTACACCTCCAATTGACTCAAATTATGTCAATTAGCCTATCAGAAGCGTCTAAAGCCATGACATCATTTTCTGGAATTTTCCAAGCTGTTTAAAGGCACAGTCAACTTAGTGTATGTAAACTTCTGAACCACTGGAATTGTGATACAGTGAATTATAAGTGAAATAATCTGTCTGTAAACAATTGTTGGAAAAATTGCTTGTGTCATGCACAAAGTAGATGTCCTAACTGACTTGCCAAAACTATAGTTTGTTAACAAGAAGTTTGTGGAGTGGTTGAAAAATGAGTTTTATTGACACCAACCTAAGTGTATGTAAACTTCTGACTTCAACTGTATATGCCCTCTGTTCACAATTGTTTCGTCGGATTTTGTTACCATGTCCGTTGGTCTGTGAGTACCTGTGATTTGTGATTTCGGCTTTCGAGCTGCGTATATTGTGCACTTGTTATTATGGGTCTCGTCCCATGTATTGTTCTGCATTTGTTGTTACGGTTTATGCCCCGTGTAGTGTATTGCGGGTTTCGTCCCGTGTATTTATTAGAGGTTTTACCTCGCTTTTTTGTTCGGGTTACTTCCCTGTGTTTTTGTATACGTGTTTGTTTTGGGCTTCGTCCCAATGCCTTTTCATCGTATATTGTATATTTTGGGTGGAGTATTACGAATTCCTGCGCCTGTCTCCAATCATTTATACAACGTGACAAAATAACACATGTGGAATCATGTAGTAACCAACATTTTTTTAGTTTTGATGTCTTCAGTATTATTTTGTAATGTAGAAAATAGTAAAAAAAAAGAAACTGGAATGAGTAGGTGTGTCCAAAATTTTGACAGTTACTGTATGTCAATAAGGTGTTTAAAACATTTGCATAACAATCAAACAGATTCTACTTTGTCATTATGGGGTATTGAGTGTAGATTGATGAGGATTTGTATTTATTTAATACATTTTAGGCTGTAACGTAACAGAATGTGGAAGAAGTCAAGGGGTCTGAATACTTTTCGAATGCACTGTATACAAGTATTTTGTAGTTTATTTTGATACATTGTACTGATTTAAGTACACCTCACATCTTGCCAATAAAATCGTCCACGGTCATGTGACCTTTGGAACACTACATGGTGGGAGATACTGGTGGATGTTCTCTTCAATGACCAGAACCTTAACGATGAACATTTAAGGCATTTGGCATATGGTTTGCCAGACTTTCTGCGTCCCAAATGTCACCCTGTTCCCTATAAAGTGCACTATTTTGACCAAGGCTCGTATAATAGATCCCTGAATACATCAATAACCATAATTACAAGTCAACAGCACTTGCTCTAAAGAGCTCCGCTCGTCACCCCGCAAGCACCTAGTCAGCCTACACTGAACTCACTTCAATCACCCGGTGGTGACATATAGCTTTTTTGCCCCTGCTCTTTCTTGTTGGAAGAGTGTGACCCTCAACTTAACTCCAGTTCCTTTCACTACTGTAAGCACTTACATTTTAGTAGTATTTTGCAGGCAATCAAATTTTTGCTATGAATGGGTTTTTGTATGGTTTCATGAAATTAAGTTTTTTATTTACTATGTAATTCTAAGATAAAATTAAATATTTAATCATGCTTGGTTACTTTATATACGCTTAAATATAGTATGATTAGTTGAATGTGTGTTATCACTTGGCTGGAACACAACTCTGCACATCACATGGGTCCTTTGCAACAGAATTGAGGAGCTCTACCTTAACTCTATAAAGCACAGGCTAAAGTTTTTTGAATGACAGGTGAAGGTTTGAGTGACAGCCACAGGTGGTCATGATTCTCTCTTCTCAGCCTTTTCACTGTTGGAATATTATAAACAGGAAGTTAGGGGGCTGGGCCTCACAACCTGACTCTGTCAGTCACTGTCACCATGGTGATATCGAGGATGGCAGACTGCTGGAGAAGCAAGTATCCATGTCCACATGTGTTAATCTCTCTCCCTCTCTCTCACTTTGTGCTAAGAAATATGTAGTCTTGCATGTGTGTTTCAGTCATTTGTGTGTGTGTGTGTTTGTTCATGTACTCTAATTTCCATATACTTAAATGACAAAGATGTCAACAACATGCGATCAGATAGAAACACTACAGTTATGATTTACGAAACACGTCGTAATAAGATTTCATGGACCCATCATGTCCTCCTCTTGAGTCATATAGAAGGAGGGAGAGAAGAGATGGTTTGAGAGAGATTAACAGAGGGTATGACTAACACACACACACACACACTCAACACATTCCAGTAAGTGGGGTACTCTCATGGGCCTAATGTAGTAATCCCCACCCTGGTCACATCTCTCTTATAGTTAATATTCCTCTGGGTGTCCCCTCTCTCATCTCTACCCTGGGGAGACAGACAAACGCTCTGCTCTTCTCTGCACTGCTTAGGGATCCCCTGGCTCCTGTCGGCCTGCTGCCCTGCCATGCTGCTGCCATACTGCCAGCCCTAACAGCCTTTCCTCTACTGGGCTCTCCTCTCTGCTGGAGGACTGGCACAGTGGAGCAAGGGAAGCGGGAGTGAAAGAGAGGGAGTGAGGGGTAGAGAGGTGGAGGAGGAGGTGGAGAGAGTTGGAGGAAAGGTCAGAGAGAGAAACAGACAGACAGACAGACAAGAGATCACCTTCAATCAGTCAGAATGGGTTCTCAACAGAATCCATGAATGAAACAATGGAATACATTGATAGATGGTGGTAAGACCTGAGATTGAGAGAGAGAGGGGGGTGGGGGGGGGCAGGGAAACAGAGTGAAAAGAAAGAGAGGGAGGGAGAGAGAGATCAGCATATTAACTGCTTCTGCCAGTGTTTATAGTAAATGGTAATGCCTAGCTGTGTCTCAGAGGAAGGGCTATACTTCTGTGGCATGTCTCTCATGACCACCACTGAGTTTGCATGTTGACATAAGAGTGGATTTGCCTAGTAATGTAATACATGGCAAGCACAGGTTGAAATATTAATTGTGTGTTGTGGGGGAGTGTGTGTGAAGGTGATCGCATGCGTACACACTGCCTAGTCTCTTTGCTCACCCAGCCCAGCTTGTCAGTAAAAATTAGGGCAGGTCTCTCCGAGAGAGGCACTGAGAATATACAAGCCACAGCGCTGCCGATGCTCTCTTTGTTTGTGTGTGTGTGTGTGTGCGTGTGTGTCTGTGTATATATGAAAGAGGTAGACATGGCGAGAAATGATGTGTGCACATAATGTGTGTGAGAAAGAAAGAGGGAGGGATAGGGAGAAAGATATAGGGAAAAAGTAGAGAGAGGGGAGATAGACAGAAAGCAATAGCTAGCTTCTACCTGTGGAGCTGGGCTCGGTGACCTGTTGAAAAGCCTCAGCTCATATTAGCTTGCTCTGTTGCTCCTGTTCTCTCCAGATGTTGCCAAGCATAATCCTGCTCTGTTGCCAATGTTGCCACACTCATCTCCTTTCATACAGTACAAGCCACCATGGAAATTGAAAACATATACACTACTTGAAGTAAATATTAATATAGGATTTCTATGGGTATGATACAGTACCAGTCAAAAGTTTGGACATACCTACTCATTCCGGGGTTTTTCTTAATTAAAAAAAAAAATTTACATAGTGAATAAGAATAATAGTGAAGACGTAACCAACACATTGTTTAACAGTATTTTGTATTTGAGATTATTCTAAATAGCCACCATTTGCCTTGATGACAGCTTTGCACTCTCTTGGCATTCTTTCAACCAGCTTCATAAGGTAGTCACCTGGAATGCATTTAAATGAACAGGTGTGCCTTGTTAAAAGTTAATTTATGGAATTTCTTTCCGTAATGCATTTGAGCCAATCAGTTGTGTTGTTACAGGGTAGGGGTTTCCATATTATTTTCATATTATGGCAAGAACAGCTCAAAATAAGCAAAGAGAAACGGCAGTTCATCATTACTTTAACTTCTCAGGGAGCAGCTCCCGAGGTGACGGTTTTGGAGAGCCTGGCGTGCCCAAAGTTAAATGCCTCCCATTCAGGCCCGGAAAATAGGATATGCATATATTTAGTACCATTGGATAGGGAACACTCTGAATTTTCCAAAACTGTTAACCATTTGTCTGTGAGTGAAACAGAACGGATATGGCAGGCAAAACCCAGAGGAATTTCTGTCCTGGAAAAAGTGATTTTGACACATTGCTCATTTGGGAACCCCTCCCTCATGAAAATGACCATATAAGGGCATATGAATGCAGTACACGTCGCTTCCTTATGATGTCAACAGCCTCGAGATGGTGTTTTCCTCCATTTTGGATGCTTTAGACCAGAGAAAACGACCAAACAAGTGGGTCCCCNTTATGGATATAATACATTACTTTTTCTAACAAAAGAACCATGGATTGTCTTCGTTGGACACTTAGGATGACCTCAGCAGAAGTTCTTCAACAGGTAATTGATTTGTTTTCGCTGTGAAATGTGTTATGTGTGTGCCACGCTGGCTAATGAATTCATGGCTATGAGAAAGTATGTGAGGCGCTGCCCTCAAACAATCAAATGTAGAGCTTTCGCCGTAAAGCCTTTTTGAAATCTGACAACGCTGTGATATTGCCAAGAAACAGAGCTTTTGATGAGTATGAAACACTTGTATATTGGTGCATGTTTAATAATTCAACTTTGGGATTTTGAATTTGGCGCTTTACATTTTACTAGCGACCCACCGCTCCCTGTCTAGTTAACACATGAAGGTCAGTCAATGCGGAATATTTCAAGAACTTTGAACGTTTCCTCAAGTGCAGTCTCAAAAACAAGAAACACAAGCAATGGACATTAGACCAGTGGAAATCTGTCCTTTGGTCTGGAGTCCAAATTTGACCGCCGTGTCTTTGTGAGACGCAGAGTAGGCGAATGGATTGTCTCTGCATGTGTGGTTCCCAACGTGAAGCATGGAGGAGGTGTGATGGTGTAGGGGTGCTTTGCTGGTGACACTGTCAGTGATTTATTTAGAATTCAAGGCACACTTAACCAGCATGGCTACCACAGCATTCTGCAGCGATAGCGCAAACCTGATGGGATGGAGTATCATTTGTTTTTCAACAGGACAATGACCCAACACACATCCAGGCTGTGTAAGGGCTATTTGACCAAGAAGGAGTGTGATGGAGTGCTGCATCAGAGGACCTGCCCTCCACAATCCCCTGACCTCAACCCAATTGAGATGGTTTGGGATGAGTTGGACCGCAGAGTGAAGGAAAAGCAGCCAATAAGTACTCAGCATATGTGGGAACTCCTTCAAGACTGTTGGAAAAGCATTCCTCATGAAGCTGGTTGAGAGAATACCAAGAGTGTGCAAAGCTGTCATCAAGCAAAGGGTGGCTACTTTGAAGAATCTAAAATATATTCTGATTTGTTTTTTGGTTACTACATGATTCCATATGTGTTATTTCATAGTTTTGGTATCTTCACTATTATTTTACAATGTAGAAAATAGTACAAATAAAGAAAAACCTTTTAATGAGAAGGTGTGTCCAAACTTTTGAGTGGTACTGTATGTGTCTAGTCTATTATTTTGTAGTATTCCCATTTGTATTAGATACAATCACATCTAAATGAAGAAGGTACACTGCATATATTCACCTAATTTGTTTCTGTATCAGGATATTTTTCAAGGTAGGCAATGTTATGTTGCTAAGATTAGAATCCCAGCACCGTGTTCACTACTACAACAGGGAGAAGTAATCTCACAGCTTGAGTGTGTTGTTCTTTGGTACTGTGGCTGTATGGAAGCGCAGATGTAATATTCTACACCACACTTTGAGTTACAATTGGCACACAGTGTGTGTTTGGCAGACCCGTTTTCTTCCATGGTGGTGACTGTATCTAGTTCAGTGTGATGGTGTATTCTCTGTGGATCCATTTTCTAGGACACACTGGGAAGAGAAAGGGAAGAGAGAGGGAAGCAAGAGGTGAGAGAGAGAAGGGAAAGAGAGGGAGATCTCTGTGGGATCTGACTTTGTTCTGAGAAAAACCCCTCTCCCACACCAAGGAGAGAGGACAGAAGAGGAGAAGACAGGAGAGGAGAGGGAGGAGGGGCGAGGATACGAAAGGAGCGGAGAGAATGTGAGAAGAGAAGAAAGGAGAGAAAGTGTTTGCTCACATTTTCAATCTCACCTCTCCCCTCTCCTTTTCTTGTTTTCTCTCCGTGCAGTGACAGTGTTACCCATGGCCACAGATCATGACCAGCAGGACAGTAACATCCCTGGTTAAGTCACAGTTTCACAGACCAGTGCCTGGTGTTGCACTGTTTTTTGTTTCTAATTCTTAAATACCTTTTCTCACTCTACTTGGGGGTGGGGGGGGGGGGACTGTAACTGTACTGTGTGTGTTTGACTTCACTATTCCATTCAGGTAAAATCTATTTCTCGAGTAGCACAGTAGAGGATGATGGGTAATGTAGGTCAGGGTCCTGGGGGTCTGCCACATGTTCAGCGGGTTGTCATGGTAACACTGTCATAACCAAACAGTGGCGATCTCTCACTTGTGAGCCGATCAGAGAGACATGCTTGATATGGTCATTAAATTAAATGTCTGTACGAACACATCTCATCAGATAGAGAGGGAGAGGAGAGAGGCAATGAGAAGAGAGAAGATGGATACTATCAAATACATTTTTATTTGTCACATACACATGTTTAGCAGATGTTATTGCGGGTGTAGCAAAATGCTTGTGTTTCTAGCTTCTACAGTGCAGTAATATCTAACAATTCACAACAATACACACAACCTAAAAGTAAAATAATGGAATTAAGGAATATATTAGGATGAGCAATGTCAGTGGCATAGACTAAAATACATTAGAATAGAATACAGTATATATGAGATGAGTAAAGCAACAATATGTTAACATTATTAAAGTGACTAGTGTTCCATTATTAAAGTGGCCAGTGATTTCAGGTCTATGTATATGGGGCAGCAGTCTCTAAGGTGCAGGGTTACGTAACCGGGTGGAAGCCGCCTAGTGATGGCTATTTAACAGTTTGATGACCTTGAGATAGAAGCTGTTTTTCAGTCTCTTGGTCCCAGCTTTGATGCACCTGTCTTGACCTCGCCTTCTGGATGATAGCGGGGTGAACAGGCAGGGGCTTGGGTGGTTGTTGTCCTTGATTATCTTTTTGGCCTTCCTGTGACATCGGGTGCTGTAGGTGTCCTGGAGGACAGGTAGTTTTCCCCCGATGATGCGTTGGGAAAACTGCACCACCCTCTAGAGAGCCCTGCTGTTGCGGGCTGTGAAGTTGCCGTACCAGGCAGTGATACAGCCCGACAGGATGCTCTCAATTGGGCATCTGTAAAAGTTTGTGGGTTTCAGGTGCCAAGCCAAATTTCTTCAGATTGAAGAGGCGCTGTTGCGCCTTCTTCACCACACTGTCTGTGTGGGCGGACCATTTCAGATCGTCAGTGATGTGTACGCCGAGGAACTTGAAGCTTTCCACCTGCTCCACTGCGGTCCCGTCGATGTGGATAGGGACGTGCTCCCTCTGCTGTTTCCTGAAATCCACGATCAGCTCATTTGTTTTGTCGACATTGAGGAAGAGGTTATTTTCCTGGCACCACACTCCCAGGGCCCTCACCTCCTCTCTGTAGGCTGTCTCGTCATTGTTGGTAATCAGGCCTACTACTGTTGTGTCGTCTGCAGACTTGATGATTGAATTGGAGGCGTGTATGGCCACGCAGTCATGGGTGAACAGGGAGTACAGGAGAGGGCTGAGCACGCACCCTTGTGGGGCCCCTGTGTTGAAAATCAGCGAAGTGGAGATGTTGTTTCCTACCTTCACCATCTGGGGGCAGCCCATCAGGAAGTCCAGGACCCAGTTGCACAGTGCGGGATTCAGACCCCCAAACTTAATGATGAGCTTGGAGGGTACTATGGTGTTGAATGCTGAGCTATAGTCAATGAACAGCATTCTTACATAGGTATTCCTCTTGTCCAGATGGGATAGGGCAGTGTGCAGTGCGATGGCCATTGCATAGTCTGTGGATCTATTGGGGCGGGAAGCAAATTGAAGTGGGTCTGGCGTGTCAGGTAAGGTAGATATGATCCATAACTAGCCTCTCAAAGCACTTCATGATGACAGAAGTGAGTGCTACTGGGCGATAGTCATTTAGTTCAGTTACCTTTGCTTTCTTGGGTACAGAAACAATCGTGGACATCTTGTAGCAAGTGGGGACAGCAGATCGGGAGAGATTGACTATGTCCGTAAGCACTCCAGCCAGCAGGTTTGCACATGCTCTGAGGACATGGCTAGGGATGCTGTCTGGGCCGGTAGCCTTGCGAGGGTTAACACTCTTAAATGTCTTACTCACGTCGGCCACGGAGAAGGAGAGCCCACAGTCCTTGGTAGCAGGCCGCGTCGGTGGCACTGTTATCCTCAAAGCGGGCGAAGAAGGTGTTTAGCTTGTCCGGAAGCAAGACGTCGGTGTCCGTGACGTGGCTGGTTTTCCCTTTTGTAGTCCGTGATTGTCTGTAGACCTTGCCACATACGTCTCGTGTCTGAGCCGTTGATTTGCTATTCCACATTGTCTCTATAGTAGTGATGTACCGATATTACATTTTTTACGATATTTTCTTTGCCCAAAAAAAGATACCGATATTGCTCATTTTAGTGGCCTTTTAAGCATTCTAGTACAGTTAAATAGTTAACACACACATATGGATGCAGCAGTCTAAGGCACTGCATCTCAGTGCAAGAGGTGTAACTACAGTCCCTGGTTCGAATCCAGGCTGTATCACATCTGGCCGTGATTGGGAGTCCCATAGGGTGGCGCACAATTGGCCCAGAGTCGTCCGGGCCGCCATTGTAAATAATAATTTGTTCTTAACTGACTTGCCTAGTTAAATAAAGGTTACACACACACTACACTGACCAAAAAGTTATTTTGTTGGCAGTTACGTACGTGCCCATCACCAGTAAAACAACCTATTTCTTTCACTTACTTGCTGTGCTGTTTCGTTGTTCATTTGTTCAGTCGTTTCATTCTCAACCAGGATTTCTATGGAACGCGGTTTGGGTCTTTGCATGTCAAAAAAGATACACTTCAAATAGTGTTATTTGACCGGTCAAATAAGCTTGTTGACCAATCAGGACCTGAATATGACTGCATGTCACATAATTTAACGCGTTCATAAATTTTTTTACGTAGTTTTTATGTAGATTGATTACACTATCACTCGTATTTCATATGTCACATCGATTTATCGATACGTATGCTATGATGCTGGTAAAGTTGTCTCGGTGGTCAGACCCATCTATGTGAAGCTAGCCACAATAAGGATTAGCCACACTAGTGGACTTCGCGGTTAGCCTTCAAAATAAAAGTATGGCATAATTCTACTATTTGTATTTATTTGCATCACTGTCAATGACATACTTTTATTTTGAAGGCAAACCGAAAATTCCACTGTTGTGCCCAATCCTTATTGTGGCTAGCTTCACAACACATAACCCGGTCCGGTCGAGCTTCACTAGCCAGATGAAGCTAGCTGGCTGCTTATAACGTTAGCTTTGGACAACAGGGTTAAGTAGCTGGCTAGCTATTTATTTTCAAGTTCAATTTCAATAGGCGAACAACAAGTGGCAACCTAGTTAATACTTACTCACAAGGATTCCTAAATCATTACTAAGAATAATGAAAATGACTGCAGTTTCTACTGGTCATTGTTTTCAGGCTGGTTGTATTGGTGATAGCTAGGTAACAAGCTAAAGCTAGCTACACCCAGAAGTTGCGGTCAAACAAATTCTGCTTTATCACCAACGTTGCATTGTAAACACATCGTTCGTGGCTGGTGTTTGCTTGTTTGCAGACTTTTTTGTACAGCTTTGATAGTGCTACTGTATCTTTTTTGACACGCAAAGACCCAAACAGCGTTCCACAGTATGTATGTCGTGAAGCTAATAGCTATTACTGTGTAACTCCGGTAAGGCAACATCAGAAAATAGCGCACTCGACCGGTGCCCGACCAGTCGGCGAAAGCCAGCATCACCCACGACAGAGAACGGTTGATTGTCAAGGGCAATGAATTCCATTATCTTGGCATTAATGGATTTCGCCTTTGAGTTGTCTCGCTGAAATGTTGTTACTCATTCAAATGACTGCTCGACTTGTTGACTGCTCGATCCACACAGCAGACATTGTGTGGGCTAAGTTAGTAATGCTGTGTTGCACGTGTAGCGCAAAATTTGACGTGGCTTCATTATGTCATCTACCTACGTTATATAGGTATGCACGGTAGCTTTGATGTCGGTTTTTAACATCGGCTTTAAACTAGACTTCGGGCCGATTCCGATGTTGGCATTTTTATCTAATATCGGCCGATTCCGATATGTTCGCCGATATATCGTGCATCCCTACTCTATACTGACGTTTTGCCTGTTTGATTGCCTTACTTATAACTACACTTTGTATTCGACCATATTCCCAGTCACCTTGCCATGGTTAAATGCAGTGGTTCACGCTTTGTCTTGCGCGAATGCTGCCATCTATCCACGGTTTCTGGTTAGGGTAGGTTTTAATAGTCACAGTGGGTACAACATCTCCTAACTTTAAACATCAAGTAAATGAGCAGCTAACCGATCGCTGCTGCTGTACGTAGTCCATCTGTAAATAGCCCATCCAATCTACCTACCTCATCCCCATATTGTTTTTATTTACTTTTCTGCTCTTTTGCACACCAGTACTTCTACTTGCACATCGTCATCTGCACATCTATCACTCCAGTGTTAATTTGCTAATTTGTAATTACCTCGCTACTATGGCCTATTTATTGCCTTACGAGCTCACGCCATTTGCACACACTGTATATAGACTATTTTTTTTCTATTGTGTTATTGACTGTACGCTTGTTTATTCCATGTGTAACTAACTCTGTTGTTATTTGTGTCGCACTGCTTTGCTTTATCTTGGCCAGGTCGCAGTTGTAAATTAGAACTTGTTCTCAACTTGCCTACCTGGTTAAATAAAGGTGAAATAAAAGAAAATAAAAAAATACACTTCCTGATAAACTCAGTCACCGTATCCGTGTATTTGTATGTTATGTTATTATTGGAGGCTACCTGGAACATACCCCAGTCCACGTGATCAAAACAATCTTGAAGCGTGGATTCCGATTGGTCAGACCAGCATTGAATAGTCCTTAGCACGGGTACTTCCTGTTTGAGTTTCTGCCTATAGGAAGGGAGGAGCAAAATGGAGTCGTGATCAGATTTGCCAAATGGAGGGCAGGGGAGGGCCTTGTAGGCATCCCGGAAGTTGGAGTAGCAGTGGTCAAGTGTTTTAGCAGCACGAGTACTACAGTCATTGTGTTGATAGAACTTCGGTAGCATTTTCCTCAAATTTGCTTTGTTAAAATCCCCAGCTACAATAAATGCGGCCTCAGGATATGTGGTTTCCAGTTTGCATAAAATCCAGTGAAGTTCTTTGAGGGCCGTCGTGGTATCGGCTTGAAGGGGAATATACACGGCTGTGACTATAACGAAGAGAATTCTCTTGGGAGGTAATACGGTCGGCATTTGATTGTGAGGACTTCTAGGTCGGGTAAACAAAAGGACTTGAGTTTCTTTATGTTATCACAATCACACCATGAGTGGTTAATCATGAAACATTCACCCCCGCTTTTCTTCTTCCCGGAGATTTCTTTATTCCTGTCTGTGCGATATATTGAGAACCCAGCTGGCTGTATGGACAAAGACAGTATATCCCGAGAGAGCCATGTTTCTGTGAAACAGAGTATGTTAAAATCCCTGTCTCTCTGGAAGGAGATTCTCGCCCTGAGCTCGTCTACTTTATTATCCAGAGACTGAACATTAGCGAGTAATATACTCTGAAGCGGTGGATGGTGTGCGCGGCTCCTGAGTCAGACTAGACGTCCACTCCGAATACCTCTTCTCCCCCGGCGGTGTTTTGGATCGGCATTTGGAATCAGTTAAATTGCCCTGGGGGGTACGAACAAAGAATCCAATTCGGGAAAGTCGTATTCCCGGTCGTAATGCTGGTGAGTTACCGCCACTCTGAAATCCTAAAGTTATTTCCGGCTGTATGTAATAACACAAAAAGTTTCCTGGGCTAATGTAAGAAATAACACAAAATACTGCAATAAAGAGCTGCCATATCTGTCGATGCCATCTATGTCCTCTGTGAAACCGCTCTTGTCTCTTCTCCTCCTGTTTTTAATGAGCAGAGGGCTGATGTCAAACTTTTATATTGTCCCATCGGGAGCTGCTGTCTGAGTGGGATAAATACTTCTACCCCCAAAAAACTAGATGTCAGACGGTTGCTGTGGTTACAGTTGTTGCTGAGACATTCCATCACTCGGGCTGAGTGAAGAGGACAGAGGACAGAGTCGGGCCCCGCTGGGGCTTGGTGACTGGGAGTCGGGCGTGACTTACACGTGACAGGCAGTGCCTTTCTCTCTCTCTCTCCATCTCTCGGTCTTTCACAATCAATTCAGTTGAATTCAATTTGCTTTATTGGCATGACCTAACAATGTACATATTGCGTACTTCTCTCTCTCTGTTTAAAAGAGCTCTGAAAGGCTTTTAGAATAATTTTACCTCTCTGAAAGGATAGGTACCTCTACCCCTGTCTGTCTGTCTGTCTGTCTGTCTCTTTGTCAGTCTTTCTCTCTCTTTCCCTCTAGTTCTTCCTCACCTACTGGGGCCAGCCAGCCAGACAGACACCTGCTCTTATGGTTCTGTTGGTGCGTTGGTCTTTTTCCCATTTTTTTTTTCTAAAGCGAGATTTGTCTGGCCTAGATTTGTCTGGCCTGGTGTCAGATCTCTCTCCACCCCCACGGGTTCTCAGATGTCAGGTTTGTTATGCTTTATGACTGACGGCCCTCACACTGGGTGAATCTCAGGGGCATTAGCCTTCTGTCCTCCTTACCCTCCTGGGGAGGAGAGATGAGGTGACAGAGACACAAAGGAACTTCTTTGATCAGATCTGGAGTCAGTTCTCAGCGTTTTTTGGGCAAAGCCTCGGCCAGTCTCCGGAGGCTAGTCAGACTGTCTGCTCCCAGCTTGGTGCTGGGGAGCATCTCAGTCAGCTGCTTGGTCTCTGTGTGGCCAGTGATGGGTGAAGGTGTTGGCTGCCAGGAAGACATTCACTTGGGGGTTGTTGAAGGGGATCACTATCCCCTGGTTCGTGAATATTATTTTTGAGGACAAAGTACTTTTAAAATTAGGATACAAAGATGGAATACTTTTTGTGATCATGTCACAAATATTAGTATCCACACAAAACGGGTCAAAACCAGGGGCCCGTTACACACACAGCGAGGACTGAGGGCCAGTCTCAGTGATGTAAGCAGCCAACACAGTCTGGCTAAAATATTTATCTCCTGCTATGAGGAAGGAAGCCTGGTTTGAAATGCTGTCACGACCATGCAGACCATACTATAGCCTCTGCAGCTTTTAGACATGGACACACACACACAGGAATGCATCCACACATACACTCACTGACAAAGTGAGTGAGTCATTGAGCAACACGGTTAACAGGAAACAGGAAGGCATGGACACAGACAGATCAGTGTTCCCTCCTGTCCTGCAGCAGACCAAAGCCTCTGCTGATCCCTGGGCTTTAACGGGATAAAGTGGAACATGGCATTTCATCACCTTTATACAGCTCAGTAAGTGTCAGGGATAGTTCAATGGGACATGAACCAGCAGGTCAGGAGGAGAGAAGGGTAGTTATCTCTCCCTGCAGAACCATTAACGTTTCCAAGCCATGGCAGAGGAGTCACTTACTGTATCTCATCTCTCGTTCCCTCACTCCATCCACCCCCCCATTCCTTCATCCAATCCTGATCTTATAGGATGAATGGGTGTGTGTCGGAATCACTCCAGCAAATTCACTGAAGAACAGCTCAATTATATTAGAGGTAACTGTATTACCCAAATCCCTGGTTTAATTAGTCAATCTTCCCAGCCCTATTTGGTGAATATTCTCCAACCCCCAGAGGGAAGTATAAATGCTTTATGACTGGTGTAAGATCTGTCTCTGGTTGTGGAGTTAGCATTTCAAGGCGGGTGGGGGTTAAGGTTATTTTGTTTGTAAATGAGTAATTGATTCCAGTAGGGTTTGAAGGTGTTCATGGGTAGGGGCTTAGGGGTAGTTTGCCTGTTTAATGTAAGTTAATAGTTTAATTGACTGATTCTCTAGGGGTTGGGACTAGGGGGTTGAAAGGCGGCCCCATCCCAAGGGAGGTGCACAGGAGGTGTTCTTGATCACTGATGATGCCTTCATTATAAACCCCCTCCTGAGTATCATGATATAGAAGGTGTTACTGATCATAACGGATGGGGCTTTTAAACAGCACTGTCAGTGTGCATTTCATGGCCACCTCTCTCGCTTACCTTAATCTTTCTCTGTCTGGTAATTAGCCTGAGAAGACGAGACCCGCTCTGCTCTGTAACGGCTGCTACAGCAAACCCTCGTTTACAGGCCTCATCTGCTAGCCAATCAGAGCATGACGCTCACGTCTCTGTTCCCAAATGGCACCCTATTGACCAGAGCCCATTGGGCTCTGGTGAAAAGTAGTGTACTATTAGGGAATAGGTTGCCATTTGAGACGCAATCCTGTCTGTCACGCTTGTATCCTGTATCTATCCCCAACGGTGTTCCCTGCCTTAACTAACGAGAGCCTTAATGAGCCAATCAGCATCTCGTTGTGTTTAACGAAGCAACATGGTGTCAGTTTGACTTATTCACACCTCACTCCCTCCTGTTTGTTTTCTCTTCACAGAAATCTGCTGGACATGGATACCTTCTCCAAGTCAGACCCAAGTAAGATCACTATGGGTTTCTGTTTATTTGTTTGTTCCACAATGTCACTGTAATACCTGTTCCATAACAATGTTTCTGTATAAATGGTGAGTGTGTGAGTGTGCCTGGGGGCTTCCTGATGAGTCAAAACATCTCCAACAAGCATTCTATCCTGTTCAGCAGGATTGGGGTCAATTTAAATTCCAGTCAATTAAGAAAGTTTACCAAATTCCAATAACAATTCAAATTCTTCCTCCTTGAAAAGCTATGAAGAGAATTGGAATTTCAGTGTACTTCCTGAATCGACTGGAAGTGAAACGGAATTGACCCCAACCCTGCTGTTCAATCATTTAACCCCTCTCTATGCCCTAAGCCAAGACCTAACCTGTCTTAACGCATCCTCACACTCCCTATCCAACCTCTTCTCTCTGTCTGGGCCCATTTTCCCAAGAGCATTGTTAGAACCTTTGTATTAGCATTGGTAGCCCTTTACACTCGTACCCTTATACGGGTTGAAAATGGCAGATTTGGGCACTGATAAGCCCCTAAATTGGAACAATGTGGCTGTACAGTAAAATGCAAAAAAAGACATCAAAACTTAGGCTTTGCATTATGAGTTTTGACTAACAGCCGTTCTGAACTTGAGCACCACATGCAACAAGAACGTGCCCCCATCCTTCCTGTTAATTGGGCAACTTTTGCCCACCACTGTCATGCACCTCTCAAATTTTGTAAAAACGGGGAGGGCTCTGTACGCATTGACATCATTAGTTGACGGTAGGTGAAGGCGGGAGATCCTGTATAAACACAAACTTCCTTCACAACAGCTCTGCGCTGCCCCGCGAAGTGCAAGAAGTATGAATGCCCTGACTTCTGCAGAGGCCATATCATCGTCAATGCTGCGCGGCCAATGCAGACGTTGGATTGTTAGATCGTATTTTATAATTTCGCTAGTCATGTTGGCAATAGAACAAGCTTTCAAATGATGCCCACCTGACCCAGATTGTGATTTATAATGGGCAGTTTTTGGATTGTGTCATGTGTAACTTTTATTTAACTAGGCAAGTCAGTTAAGAACAAATTCTTATTTACAATGACGGCCTACCCCGGTCAAACCCGGACGATGCTGGGCCAATTGTGCGCCACCCTATGGGACTCCCAATCACAGAGTCCCAATCATGGAGTCCCAATCACAGCCGGATGTGATGCAGCCTGGATTTGAACCAGGGACTGCAGTGACACCTCTTGTACTGAGATGCAGTGCCTTAGACCGCTGCGCCACTCGGGAGCATCAACAACAGTAATTGTGTGATGGCGAGGATGCAGGGTTGTGTTCCAAACAAAACAACTACAAGTGTAAAAAGCCCCTTTATAGTTGAAGAATCTTCTTTAGGTCAACAATGTGCGCATTATAAGCCACGTCCATATTTGCAGCCGTAGGTGATATCTCTCTTGGAACTGATACGTCGTCAGTATTAGGAACTAATTAGAATGTTAAGCTAAAAAGCTGATCCGAGAGCACTCTGCCTTTCTTTTCAACCCTGTCACTATCGACACATGCCCAGAAGGGTTGGGTTAAATACGGAAGACACATTTCAGTTGAATGCATTCAGTTGTACAACTGACTAGGTATCCCCCTTTCCTTTTCCAACGACGCACTTAGTGAGAGTCATCCGTTGCTGGGTGAATGACATTGACAACGGAGAGGATTCTCTTACAAAAACGCACACAAACAATCTGTCTTATGATGGATACAACTCGTAAACGTTAGTATGCCATACAACATGGATTACACATAAAGGTGTGTCACACTCCCTACTTTTACATGTTTAATTTCTTTTTACAGTAATTGTGTGAAGAGGACCTGAGAGCCAGAGACACTAATCTGAGTATATAGAACCATTCCGTAGGCGCGATCTGTTGTGTTCCCTGCTGTTTAATTGAGAAGGTCAGCATACAGACAATAGTGTTTCTGTTCGATACTTTCATTATTTTATGAGCAGGGAACAATTTTGCATTAGTTTAACTTTGAAATATCTCAACTCCTTCTCCACCATACCTAGGCCCTTCCTTCCATCCCTCCAGCCTTAGCTTCTCCTTTGCGTTTGAGTTTATTTTTTATTTTTACAGGGACAGTGCACATTAATCAATCAGTAAAAGTGCCGGTTTTAGCCAGCCGGCTAATTTTCAACCGCAGTCCCTGGGCAGGTTATTAAAAACAATTACGATGATAATACAGACAAACAATGTGCAGTAAGCACATGCAGAGCAACATAGAACAAGCAACACGTAGCACGCAGACAGAGCAACATACTGTAGAACAAGCAACACATAGCACGCAGACAGAGCAACATTCTGTAGAACAAGCAACACATAGCACGCAGACAGAGCAACATTCTGTAGAACAAGCAACACGTAGCACGCAGACAGAGCAACATACTGTAGAACAAGCAACACGTAGCACGCACACAGAGCAACATACTGTAGAACAAGCAACACGTAGCACGCACACAGAGCAACATACTGTACTACAAGCAACACGTAGCA
>QNTS01000121.1:751097-820632 GCA_003317085.1 Hucho hucho
CAACACGTAGCACGCAGACAGAGCAACATACTGTAGAACAAGCAACACGTAGCACGCAGACAGAGCAACATACTGTAGAACAAGCAACACGTAGCACGCAGACAGAGCAACATACTGTAGAACAAGCAACACGTAGCACGCAGACAGAGCAACATTCTGTAGAACAAGCAACACGTAGCACACAGACAGAGCAACATACTGTAGAACAAGCTACACGTAGCACGCAGCAAGAGCAACATACTGTAGAACAAGCAACACGTAGCACGCAGACAGAGCAACATACTGTAGAACAAGCAACACATAGAACGCAGACAGAGCAACATTCTGTACAACAAGCAACACGTAGCACGGAGACAGAGAAATAGCACATAAAGCAACAACAAAATACATAATAGCAGCAGTTTGACTAAAGGTCAAGCCAGTGTTTTGTTAATGGTTGTCTGGAGGGTCACGTGAAACACGTGAACATTTAATAAGGCTTTGGGAAACCCATGCTTCTGAACAATCAGTGTGACGTTATGCATCTCAAATCAAATGTTATTCGTCGAATACAACAGGTGTAGACTTTACAGTGAAATGCTTACTTACGAGCTGTAATACAACAATACAGAGTTAAAAAGGAAGAAAAAGATTAGCTAAATACTGTAAAAAGGAAATGGTAACACAATAGTAACAGTACTATAACAAGGAGTACCAGTACCAAGTCAATGTGCAGGGGTACGAGGTAGTTAAGGTAATTGAGGTAATACAGTATGTACTTGTAGGTATGGGTAAAATCAGGATATATAATAAACAGAGTAGCATCGGCGTGCGTGTGTGTCAGTGTAGTATGTGTGAGTGGGTGGGGAGAGTCAAGTGAGTGCGCATAGAGCCAGTGCAAGAGAGTTGGTGCCAAATGTTGTATGTATGTGTCACTGGGGCTGCTGAGGGGAGGAGGGCTCATAATAATGACTGGAATGGAGTCAATGGAATGGTATCAAAGAGGTGGTTTCCATGTTGATACCACTCCATTCCAGACATTATTATGAGCCCTCCTCCCCTCAGCAGCATCCACTGGTATGTATGTATGTATGTATGTATGTATATGTTATTATGTTATCATTTACTGATGAATCACTCTGGGCTGTTGATTAATCAGTAATGTGTGTATTGTTGTGGCACTGTTGCCTTCTCTCTCTCTCTCACTCCATCTTTCTCACTTGCTCTCTTTCCCTCTTGCTCTCTTCTCTTTCTCTCGTTCTTTCTCTCTCTGGTTAGAATGCATCACATATGCTCTTCATCTTTCTGTTTTTCTTTTCTTTCAGGCCTTTTGTCCGCTTGTCTCCTTTTTCTGCCTGTCTTGACATTCTTGATCTCGATATTCAGCATCTCGAAATTCTGTCTCTGAGTCTCGCCCCCTCTCCTCTCCCCTCCTCCACAACTCCAGACCAAAATAGAAACAGGGCGTCTTCCTTCTTCTCACGCCTCGTTAGTCAATCAAAGTGACTCCACTCATATGTCACGGGTCATATTCTCAAGGCAGATTTATTCATATTCATGTATGGGATCTGTGGCGAAGATTAGGGAGAAGGAGGCTTTGTGACTAATGATGATTGGCTTATGATGATGAGCCAGGTCCAGGGCCATATACATTCATGTAAGGAGGCACTTGTGCTGAGTGGCCGTCTTAATCATGCTGAGTGCTGCTGCTCAAGTCTCCCAGCATTAAGCTGCTTCAGTGGGCAGCGAGAGGGGCCAGGCAAGGCCAGGTTACAGGGGAGGGTTAGGGGGGCAGAAGGACAACTTTGGCCTTTTCTTCTCAGGTCTCAGGTGAGACTTAGGGGTCATAGATCTCTCGTTGGGCGTGCCTTTGAAAATGAAGGGAGAAGGAGAGGGAGAGATCCAGAGAGATAGTGGGAGTGAGGTAGAGAGAGAGGGGAGAGCGAGAGACAGGGAGAGAGTGAGTGAGAGAGATGTCAGTGATGGCGAGACAAAGGCTGCTCTTATGTTTGCTACATTCCTCTCTTCCCTCTCTCTGTAACAAGCATATGAACAGAGGCTAATTGGCTTCAGCTCTCCTCAGGGCTGCCGAGTAAGTGATTAAATAGTGTGTGTGTGTGTGTGTGTGCGTGCGCGCCACTACCTTAACAGGAGTTTATTATGCTGTGCATTCTCAAAGCCCTACTGAAATAAGTGCACCATGAATGAGCTCAGTTTCTTCCCACTAGAGCATTATGTTGTTGTTGATAAACCATTCCTCCTATAATGTTTGTAAACCTGAAATACATTTTTCTCACACTCAAAAAGGTCATGCAGGGTCCCCTGTTTAACCTGGTTCTTCTGTGTTTCTCCCTCTTCATCTAGTATGTGTTCTGTACACACAAGGCATCGGCAATAAGGAGTGGAGAGAGGTAAGTCCCCTTCAGTTAGCCTACACAGTACACCAGATACTGAATTGAAAAGGCCTGATATTCAACATGATATTTGGCACTCAATCCTCAATATTTATACAAGTAAATTATGACATGAATCCTCAACCCAATCATAACTCAGTTAGATTCCCCATCTCTGAAAATGTTCCCCTATGATTAATAATTACTGAAATATCAGACCCATATAACCCCTATAGATAGCTGTGTTGGGTATTACTCTGTCTGTCCCAAATGGCACCCTATTTCCTACATATGGGCCTTGGTCAAAAGTATTGCACTATATAGGAAACAGTGTGACATTTGGGAGGCAGCCTCTGACATTGGTAATGTCACTCTCAAGTAACGAATTCTCAATATTTCATTTATTTATTTGAAATTGAGATGCACCATGATATTTTTTGAGCGGTCAATTAATTTCTCTCTCCGTTGAAATTGAATGTCACGAATGTAGTCTGTCAAATACCCACATTAAACTGAAGGAAATATCTTGCATGCCTTTGACCCTCACCTTTTCATCCTCTCGCTCTCTCTCGCTCTCGCTCTCTAAAGTTTGGAAGGACAGAGGTGATTGAAAACACTCTCAACCCAGAGTTTGTTCGTAAATTCATCTTGGATTATTTCTTTGAGGAACGACAGAATCTGAGATTTGACCTGTAAGTAAACATTTGTATGTGCCTCTGTCTTTTTCATTACCTTTGTGTAGTTATGTGTGTGTATAGTGTATAAAGGAGTGTATCTACAGTGCATTGTCAGTACGGATTGGTGTCCCTGCCTAGTGTCCTGTCAAAGTGTGTGTGTGCACGCTTGTGTGTGTGTGTGTGTGAGTGCAGCCTTGTGTTTGTGTCTGCTCGCATGCGTGTGTGTGTATATCGGTGTCCCTCCTCGTCATCCTGTCAAAGTAGGTATTTAAATTTCTCTCTGACATGCGAGGGGTCAGGAGGTCCCGTGGGCACTCTCTCGCCGATACGAGAGAGAAAATGAAGTGATGTGTGTGTGTCAGCGCCCATTGTCAGGACAACTGAAAGACCAACTAGGCCCTGTGAATTACCACAGTAAAAGCCACATTCCTTTACGCAGAGACACAGCTAACTGAACAAACAACTAACTGAATACACACTAATTGAATGATACACAAATCTCTATTTACACCAATAGCATTAGTTACTCCATGTGAAATGGCCTGACTGGGACCGTAATAAACTATATTTACAAAACTATGTGGAAACCCCTTCACATTAGTGGATTCGGTTATTTAAGCCACACCCATTGTGACAGGTGTATAAAATCCAGCACACAGCCATGCAATCTCCTTAGACAAACATATTAGCAATAGAATGGCCTTACTGAAGAGCTCAGTGACTTTCAACGTTGCACCGTCATAGGATGCCACCTTTCCAACAAGTCAGTTTGTCAAATTTCTACCCTGCTAGAGCTGCCCCGGTCAACTGTAAGTGCTGTTATTGTGAAGTGTAAATGTCTAGGTGCAACAATGGCTCAGCCGTGAAGTGGTAGGCCACACAAGCTCACAGGACGGGACCGCTGAGTGCTTAAGTGCGTAGCATGTAAAAATCGTCTGTCCTCGGTTGCAACACTCAGCACAAGTGTTCGTCGGGAGCTTCATGAAATGGGTTTCCATCGCACACAAGCCTAAGATCACCATGCGCAATGCCAAACGTTGGCTGGAGGGGTGTAAAGCTTGGCGCCATTGGACTCTGGAGCAGTGGAAATGTGTTCTCTGGAATGATGAATCACATTACTTGCCCCAATGCGTAGTGCTAACTTTAAAGTTTGGAGGAGGAATAATGGGCTGTTTTTCATGGTTCGGGCTAGGCCCCTCATTTCCAGTGAAGGGAAATCTTAACACTACAGCATACAATGACATTTTAGACGATTCTGTGCTTCCAACTTTCTGCCAACAGTTTGGGGAAGGCCCTTTCCTGTTTCAGCTTGACAATGCCCCCGTGCACAAAGCGAGGTCCATGCAGAAATGGTTTGTCGAGATCGGTGTGGAGGAACTTGACTGGCCTGCATTGAGCCCTGACCTCAACCCCTTTCGAACACCTTTGGGATGAATTGTGTGTGTGTGTTTGTGTTTGTGAGTGTGAGAGAGAGAAAAGGTTTGTGTGTGTGTTAAGGGGGATGCGTATGTTCACGACCTGTGTGTGTCGCCCCGCAAGTTTAAGATGTGGGTGGACATCAGGCCATACTACATCCTTCACTGATGGCTGTGCTCTGCTCAGATAGCTCACTCTTTTTTTCCCTTTTTTTCCTTTTTCTCTCCCTTCTTCTCCTTCCTCCTCTCGCTCTGTCGTTTTCCTCTCCCTCTCTCTTTTCCCCCCACTGATCACTCTCTCTTCCTTCCTCTCTTTTCCCCTGTCTCCTTCTCTCTCCTTCCTTGTAGTTCTTTCTGGTTTGTGTCGGAGTAGACATGGAATGATATTCTGTCATTCATGTTATGGCTCGGTTGGTTTCTTGACTGTGTGGAAGCCTGTGTTTCAAAGGTTAGTTAGGGCAGCTTTTCATTCTTGTTTATCCTGGTCTGAAATAGAATTTTCCCAGGCAAGCGAGTGGAACTCTAGTCGAGATGGATTTCTGAGAGAGGTGGGCAAGTGTGATGGAGCGCTGCTAGCTGGTGTTAATGTCAGAGCTGAGGCTTAACACACACAGACAAACACACACACCACAAGCATGTGCACGCATACAAGCTGCTGATGCTCGCCTTTGGAACATCTACATTAAAAAAAAGTATAATAAATCAATTGAATATACACCATCACAATGAATCCATTATTTTAGGAAGGTCCATCTAAAGAAACGTTATGATATGAAGAAAATGTATTTCAGAACAGAATATGAGTTGGCCTACTGTATGTTATGTGGCACGCTGTAGGCTTGTTCATTTAGCAGACAAGATATGCCTAAGTCCTGTACCATTATTTTATATCATGTCATTTTATAGTAAAAATAATATGAACATAGCTGAATAAAATAGAAATAATATTTTTCCCATTCCGGAGCGAGAGTGTGCATATGAAGTGGCTATGTTGAGCGTGAAAGTGATGATTTGAAGCAGGTCCTATACGCTAGACTTAGAGTTATTTGGCAACCATAGAATGCATTCGAAATTAAACAATATATGGGCTGAATGATGCAACTATAGGCTATTGATGATTTGCGAAGGAGAGGAGATGGAAACGCATGGTGGTGAGATTTTCTGTAGCTAAAGGTAATGCCTATTAATTAGGAATATATAAAAAATGCCCTATATTACTAGACCATTAAAAATTGTAGGCTAACTCTGAATTTGTTTAGTTTAGGCTAGAACAATTATGTACCAAAGATGTCTTAAATCAGTATTTTTTTAATGTTTTTTTTCTGTGTGTAATATGCAGTAGGCTATGTATTGTATAACGGCATCATAATCTTAATTCAGTTTTTTTTTCAGGCTGGGACTCATACAGTGTAGGCCTATGCCTATGTATAAGCTCTAATATGCATATGTGGTTTTGAATGAATCATCACCTTAGAAAACACTGTCTTTTGTTCCGTTAGGCTTTGAAACAACATTCACAACGACCATGTTTTCCACTCAGTTTGAAGCTGTTGTTGAACTTCTTTCTTCAAATTGATCAATCACAGTGAGGCAAGTTTTTTAAAAGCACGATACTGTTTTGATGAGAAGTGTTTTATGTGATTTTCAATTGCATTTGCATTGATGTCAGAGTGGTTAGAGGGACAATAGAGTCCTGAGTACCAGGCCATTAGCGACCTGATGATCATTAGAGAGTTGGGTACTACTAACACATGTCCAGAGTGCATTAGAGGTGATTACCCTGACTCAACGGTCACGTAGAATTCTACTGTGGTCATGACTCATGACTGCCGGTGTGGTGGTAATACGGTCACCGCAACAGCCCTACGCACACCCGTGCGCACACACGCGTACTGTACATCATGGACAGACCTAAACACAAATATGTGTGTGTGTGTGTTAGGTGTCGTGTGGCAGTTGTTTTGGCGGCTGAATAAATACAAAACACATGCCTTTGTGCTGTGTGTCTCAGGAAATTCTGTTTTCATGAATGTAAGTGATCTGTTTCAATGGAATAGAACATTAGAGCTGCTGTGCCTCCAGTGCCTTGTGAGTTACATAACAAACATCCCAGAGCTCATTCTGACAATACACTCAGAATGACAACAAATACACCATCCCATCTCACTGACAGTGGCAGTATGCCACATAATCTGTCCTGCTTGCTAGACGGGCAGAGTGCGTGTGTGTCTGTGTGTGTGTCTGTGTCCGTGTGTGTGTGTGTGTGTGTGTGTGTGTTAGGGGAGGCTGGCACAGGACTAGAGCCCAGAGACCCACGAGTATCACACAGAGAGAGATATTCCCTCTCATCTCCCATCAACAGAATCAGAGCCTTCTAGTTGTTTGATGTGTGTAATTGAGTAAGGCCATCCTGTTGAGACAACATTGACAGAGATGATAGTGGATGAAAACACTGGCCTGATTGAATACACAATTTCCCCTCAGGCACACATAATGTTTTCTGTCAACAGAGTTATGTCTATTTCTGGCCTATGTGATAGTGGGGAGGTGATGTTCCAATATGTGATTTAAATGGATTTTAAATGTTCTATGGCTGCTGTTGTATAGCAGTGTTGCTCATCCTTGTTGTTAAATCTCCAGTTTGGGATTTGGAAAGCTATTCAATGGTCAATGTTTCAATAGTCTCAGCTGTATACCAAAACAAGTTACGGGACCATTTTGTTGTTGTATTGCTATCTAAATGACTAACTAAATCAATGGGGGCTCCATGCCATGACTTTTTGGGAATTTTTGATTCTCCCTGAGTCTATTTTTATTTTGGTGATTGTTAGTTCTCAAAGGTGATCTTCTTGCTCCATTGCTCCTTTTTCTACATCATTTATATATGGTTTTAGTTGTTTAAGCGTACACAGATTTTTTTTTTTTTACCATCCCCCAAATGATTTTCAAATAAATAAAATCGCATTTAGATTTTTCTGGTGGGGTGGCGGCCACGATTTAGCATATAGGGGAAACACTGCACACTGTAGCTTTAACCAGGGCCTGACAAGCAGTGGTCCTTTCTCCTTGGTAGTTTGTTTCGATTAAATGTAATGGTTCTCACTGTCAGAAAAACCACAGGGGCTACAGTAGTGGGTCTTTGTACCACTGCTTTTCTCTCAGCTACGTAAGGCTCAGTCTCCATAAAATTGCTTTCAAATAGTACCTAAAAAATAGATGTCTATTTTTAGTAGCTGTGTAAAATGACCTGGACTGTGAAATTACTTTGAATTGGTTCCTGAATCTGCAGCTGATTGCAGCCCTGTTGGACAAGAACCCCCGTTTCCAAACTGGCTAACACAGACACCTGCATTGGTACAAGGATACAAACAGAAGCACACAAACACTTAAACACCCTGGGAGTCCTCTACTTTGACATTTCAGGATACTAAAATGATTTAAAAGCACAAGAAGACTTAATAATACTCTTTGTGACATCATTGCTTTATACATTTACTGAGCGGTCTAACTGAGTGTTCCCTTGTGTAAATCACCTGCTTCTCCCAGCTGCACTTCTGTCATCTCCATGCCCCTCTAACAGTGTGTGTTTCGTTTCTCTTCTCCAGGTACGATGTCGACTCAAAGAGCGCCAACCTGTCAAAACATGTAAGTCTCTCTTTCCGTGTGTGTGCGAGAGAGTGCGTGTGCATGTGCGCTTTGGGGGTTCATCCTATTGTCATTAGCACCCCCTTACTACAGTAGTTAATCTCTGTTCTGTAATGACTGGGTTAGTATTTCATAGTGGGGTTACCTCCCCTGGGTAGCCAGTGTGTTTTAGCATAACTGTATACGCACGCACTCTACCCTCCCTGCCCCTGGCCTGTCTATTGTCATCACTGTGTATAAAAACACACAGATAACAGTCATTTCATGTAACAATGCCATCAGTCTGTCTTTGTTGATACACAATAAACCCTGATTCTTCTTTAAAATTCTATTATTTGATTTACATTTAGATAGACAGACACAGGCAGACAGGCAGGCAGGCACGCACACACACATGTCCCGATGGGATCTATTTTGATCTTATCTGTTCTAATAAAATCTAGAATAAGAGATGCATATTACCTACTGCAGTCTTACCACAAGGACCCCATCTGTGCCTGTCACATGCTCTGGGAATTGCTCATTCATGTGGTCCCTTTCTCTCTTCTGCGCACCACTCTATTCCACAAATGTATCTCTGTCTGCTAGCTCCCCCCAAGGAGTTTGAGTTCTGTACTTTCGACTTGGACACCTGTTCAGTGACTGAATTAAAATAAGTTGAATGGAAATAGTTCTAGAGCAAGGGCTGCATGTGTGCAGGCTTTCGTACCAGCCCAACTCTAACACACCTGACGCTCCCCATCCAACCTGATAGAGCTTGAGAGGATCTGCAGAGAAGAATGGGAGAAACTTCCCAAAAACAGGTGTGCCAAGCTTGTAGTGTCATACACAAGAAGACTCAAGGCTGTAATCGCTGCCAAAGGTGCTTCAACAAGTATTGAGTAAAGGGTCTGTTTACTAATGTAAATGTAATATTTCCGTTTCTTTTTTTTTTTATACAATTGCAAAAAATTATAAAAAACAGTTTATGCTTTGTCATTATGGGGTATTGTGTTTCGATTTATGTGGGGGAAAAATCTATTCAATCCATTTTAAAATAAGGCTGTAACGTGACAAAGTGGAAAAAGTCAAGGGGTCTGAATACTTTCCAAATGGGGGGGGGGGGGGGNATTGTTTGGTCCCCACAAGGATATTAAAACAAACATGCCTGTGTGTGTGTGTGTTTTGTGTGTGTGTGTGTGTGTGTGTGTGTGTGTATTATACAGTACCAGTCAAACGTTTGGACACACCTACCTATTCCAGGGTTTTTATTTATTTGTACTATTTTCTACATTGTAGAATAATAGTGAAGACATCAAAACTATGAAATAGCAGATGGTATCATGTAGTAACCAAATAAGTGTTAAACAAATCAAAATATATTATATATTTTGAAATTCTTCAAAGTAGCCACCCTTTGCCTTGATGACAGCTTCGCACACTCTTGGCATTCTCTCATCCATCTTCATGAGGTAGTCACCTTGAATGCATTTCAATTAACGGGTGTGCCTTGTTAAAAGTTAATTTGTGGAATTTCTTTCCTTGACTACTTAGGGAGCAGTGGGGCGCTAGCCCACTCCCGACACTACCCGGTGAAATGTAAGGTGCCAAATTCAAAATCCAAAAGTTGAATTATTAAACATTCATCAATATACAAGTGTTACATAGTCATCAAAAGCTCTGCTTCTTGGCAATATCACAGCGTTGTCAGATTTCAAAAAGACTTTACAGCGAAAGCACATTTGATTGTTTGAGGATAGCACCTACAATATTTACCCATAAATTCATAAACCAGTGCGGTTCACACAAAACCCATTTCACAGCGAAAACAAATCCCTTACCTTTTGAAGAACTTCTGCTGAGGGCTTCCCAAGTGTCCAACGAAGACAATCCATGGTTCTTTTGTTAGAAAAAGTCATTTATTATATCCATAAATCTCAGTTTGGTTGGCGCGTTATGATCATAAAATCCAACGTCGAATCGCCCATTGAAACGTGAAGAGAACGCGTTCAAATATACCTATAAACCTTTCCTAAACAAATCAAATACTAGTTATAATGCATCCTTAGCTATCCTTTTATGAATATTAGCGATAATATTTCACTCGGATGGTCACCTAAACGTTATGAAAGGAAAATACAGTGGGGCGTGCATTCAGTCTCGCACCCAAGAAAACTTGTTGACATTTCAGGTCCCCTGACCATTTCCTGTTCCTATCCGTTCCTCTTACTCCATTCACTCCCAGTCTTTGTATATAGACTGTTGACATCTAGTGGAAGCCATAGGTACTGCAATCCAGGAGCTGGATTGCCTTGAAGTCAATGGGGAGAGTGTCAAACAGAGCAAAGGTCACCAAAAACTGCATTTCCGGATAGATTTTCCTTGGGTTTTCGCCTGCTATATCAGTTCTGTTATACTCACAGACATTATGTTAACACTTTTATGTTAACTATCCAATAGTACTAATTATGTGCATATCCTATTTTCTGAGCCTGAGTGGCAGGCATTTTACTTTGGGCATGCCAGACTCTCAAAAACTGTCACCTCTGCTGCCACTCCCTAAGAAGTTAATGAGTTTGAGTTAATCAGTTGTGTTGTGACAAGGTAGGGTTGGTATACAGAATATAGCTCTATTTGGTAAAAGATCAAGTCCATATTATGGCAATTAACAGCTCAAATAAGCAAAGAGAAACGACAGTCCATCATTACTTTAAGACATGAATGTCAGTCAATCCGGAAAATTTCAACACACATTACATAACCAAAAGTAAGTGGACACCTGCTCGTCGAACATCTCATTCCAAAATCAAACCAAATTGTATTTCTCACATGCGCCCAATACAACAGGTGCCATGTTCCCTCTAAGCTGCGCGCCGTATCCTCGAAACTGCCGTGCAGCTCCCCCAGGACTGTCTTGCAGAAATATCAGCCCACAGAGAGAAACACGAGACTGAACTTCACCCAACTTTCTAGAGCAGTGATCACCAACCTGTCGATTACGATCGACCTGTCGATCTCCGAGGCATTCCTAGTCGATTGCCAGAGAAACTGTCAACGAATACAGCAAAGAGATACTGTTTTTATGTTTAAATTCTTACTCCGCACTGTCAACACTTTGTATTCAACAATTTTATAAGCCATAAAATGTACATTCTTCCTATTGCCACACAGTGCTGCAGCAGTAATGAATGAGTAGGAAAGTATCTATGGGCTTGTGTTGTTATTATTAGCGGTTTAGGTCTTTTAATATCAAGGAATATTTCACTTATTTCTCTGTTCATAGGAGTAACAACATGAATTTGTGCATGAGTCATAAATAATGCAGGGGCGACTTGAGTTTTGCCATCAACAGGAAGATGGTGTCCCATTTTGGTCAGTGTCAGTGGAGGAAAGGGAGAGTGGACGGATGTTAATAAGGCTAGCGGGACACCTGTCGACAACATCCGGGGAAATTGGAGGGCGCGCAATTCAAATAAATAATCGTAATATTAAACATTTATGAACATAGAAGTATCTTATATCATTTAAAAGCTTAAATTCTTGTTAATCTTACTGCGTTGTCCGATTTACAGTAGGCTTTACAGCGAATGCATACCATGCGATTGTTTGAGGACGGCGCCCCACATCAACATCTTTTTCAACCAGCACAGGCTTCATAAAATCACAAATAACGATTAAATAAATCACTTACTTTTGAAAATCTTCCTCTGTTTGCAATCCAAAGGGTCCCAGCTACAACATGAATGGTTGTTTTGTTAGATAAAATCCTTCTTTATTTCCCAAAAAGTCTGTTTAGTTGGTGCCATCGATTTCAGTAATCCACTCGTTCAACATGCAGACAAAAGAATCCAAAAAGCTACCGCTAAACTTTGTTCAAACAAGTCAAACTACGTTTCTATTTAATCCTCAGGTACCCTAAAATGTAAATAAACTATAATATTTCATATGGAAAGTAGTATGTTCAATAGAAAAGTAAAATTAGTAAGCGCGCGTCCTCTTCGTCGCCCGCCGACAGACTGATTTTGTACGGGGAGTCTTTGTGGCAAAACTCAAAATTCTTACTCGTTTTGGAAGAAACAAGCCTGAAACAATGAACAAAGACTGTTGACATCTAGTGGAAGCCATATGAATTGCAATCTGGGAGCTGGAATTACATAGGACCCATAGCTTTCCTCAAAAAGAAAATAATTACTGTTGGTTTTTCTTTTGATTTTCGCCTGCCATATCAATTGTGTTATAGTCTCATACATTATTTTAACATTTCTACATACTTCAGTGTTTTCTATCCAATGCTACCAATTATATGCATATCCTGGCTTCTGGGCCTGAGTAACAGACAGTTTACTTTGGGCACGTCAGCCAGGCGGAAATTCTGAAAAAAGGTTTAAAAGGCAGACCCTCAGTCTGCTGCTCTCTCCCTCTGCTGAGACTGACCATCAGATGCAGGCACCATCAGCCCCCCCCAAATTATTTAAAAAGCAGATTATTTAAATGTATTCTCACTCGGCTGTGCTTCACAAGTAAACAACAACGGATCTATTACTGGTGTGATCATAAAGCCTACCTCAAATCAAATCATGGCCCAAACGACAATGCCTTGGCAGGGCAATTCTAGCAAAGCTAATATGCGGTGATAATGTATTGGGCCTATAGCTTACTGCACAAACCTCATTGCTTCAGTATTGTTTTTAAAATGTTTACGTTTTTCATGTAAAAATCTATGCTTGCATTTTGACTCAAAGTGATCTTGACTCAGTAAAGGTTGTTGACCAATGTTCTAGAATTTTCCCTGTTAACACTATCAACGTTTCCGGATGTCGACCTCCGCACCTCTCTGATTCAGAGGGGTTGGGTTAAATGCGGAAGACACATTTCAGTAGAATACATTGTTGGACAACTGACTAGGTAACCCCCTTTCCCCTTTACTGTGGCATTTGTGACCGAATTAACACAATATTAGCCACAATCAATGTAATATACTGAAACCAAACAAACCATAGAAGAGATTTTGTGGTAGGCAGAACGCATCGGAGTAAGATTCTATTGCATTGACATGCACTACTCAGCCCGTACTCCACACAGACCGGTGCGGCATAAACAATCGGAGGGGGAATAGGCATTGTTGTGCCCTCTACATGACTGTCTTGGTGTGTTTGGACCGTGATAGTTTGTTGGTGATGTGGACACCAAGGAACTTGAAGCTCTCGACTTGCTCCACTACAGCCCTGTCGATTGGCCCTCCTTTTCCTGTAGTCCACGATTAGCTTCTTTGTCTTGATCACGTTGAGGGAGAGGTTGTTGTCCTGGCACCCCGCTGCCTCGTCATTGTCGGTGATCAGGCCTACCACCGTTATGTCGTCGGCAAACTTATTGATGGTGTTGGTATTGTGCTTGGCCATGCAGTCGTGGGTGAACAGGGAGTAAAGGAGGGGAATAAGCACACCCCTGAGGGGCTCCTGTGTTGAGGATCAGTGTGACGGATGTGTTGTTGCCTTTTCCCACCTGGACAAAAGGAACCTGGGGGCGGCTCGTCAGGAAGTCCAGGATCCAGTGTTTAGTCCCAGGGTCCTTAGCTTAGTGATTCGTTTGAGGGCACTATGGTGTTGAACGCTGAGCTTTTAAAAAAGGTTTTTATTTATTTAACTATGCAAGTCAGTTTAGAACAAATTCTTATTTACAATGACGGCCTAGGAACAGTGGGTTAACTGCCTTGTTCAGGGGCTGAACGACAGATTTTTACCTTGTCAGCTCTGGGATTCGATCTAGCAACCTTTCGGTTACTGGCCCAACGCTCTAACCACTAGGCTGCCATCCCGAGCTGTAGTCAATGAACAGCATTCTCACGTAGATGTTCCTTTTTGTCCAGGTGGGAAAGGGCAGTGTGGAGTGCAATAGAGATTGTGTCATCTGTGGATCTGTTGGGACGATATGCAAATTGAATTGGGTCTAGGGTTTCTGAGATTATGGTGTTGTTGTGAGCCATGACCAGCCTTTCAAAGCACTTCATAGCTACAGAAGGGTCGGTAGTCATTTAGGCTGGTTACCTTGGCGTTCTGTAGCACAGGGACAATGGTGGTCTACTTGAAACATGTAGGTATTACAGGTCAGGGACAGGTTGAAAATGTAATTGAAGACACTTGCCAGTTGGTCTGCGCATTCTCTGTGTACACGTCCTGTTAATCCATCTGGCCCTGTGGCCTTGTTAATGTTGACATGTTTAAAGGTCATACTCACATTGTCTATGGAGAGCGTGATCACACAGTCCTCCGGAACAGCTGGTGCTCTCATGCATGCTTCAGTGTTGCTTGCATATCATTAATTTAGCTTGTCTGGTAGGCTCATGTCACTGGGCAGCTCGCTGTTGGGTTTCCCTTTGTAGTCCATAATAGTTTGCGAGCCCTGCCGCATCCGACGAGCGTCAGAGCTGGTGTAATAGGATTTGATCTTAGTCCTGAATTTATGCTTTGTCTGTTTGATAGTTCGTCGGAGGGCATAGCGGGATTTCTTATAAGCTTCCGGGTTAGAGTCCCGCTCCTTGAAAGTGGCAGATCTACCCTTTAGCTCCGTGTGGATAGTTGCCTGTAATCCATGGTTTCTGGTTGGGGTATGTACGTACGGTCACTGTGGGGACAACATCATCGATGCCCTTATTGATGAAGTCGGTGACTGATGTGGTATACTCCTCAATTCCATTGGATGAATCCCGGAACATATTCCAGTCTGTGCAAGCAAAACATTCCTGTAGCTTAGCATCTGCGTCATCTGACCACACAGCCATGCACACGGCTATGCAATGTCCATAGACCGCCGAATGCTGAAGCGTCTGTTCTCGGTTGCAACACTCACTACCAAGTTCCAAACTGCCTCTGGAAGCAACATCTGTACAATAACTGTTAGTCGGGAGCTTCATGAAATGGGTTTCCATGGCCGAGCAGCCGCGCACAAGCCTAAGATCACCGTGTGCAATGCAAAGCGTCGGCTGGGGTGGTGAATCACGCTTCACCATCTGTCAGTCCGACGGACGAATCTGGTTTTGGCGGATGTCAAGAGAATGCTACCTGCCCCAATGCGTAGCGCAAACTAAAGTTTGGTGAAGAAGAAATTGTGGTCTGGGGCTGTTTTTCATGGTTTGGCTAGGCCCCTTAGTTCCAGTGAAGGGAAATCTTAACACTACAGCATACAATTCAATTCTAGAAGATTCTGTGCTTCCAACTTTGTGGCAACAGTTTGAGGAAGGCCCTTTCCTGTTTCATGGGAGGAATTGGAACGCTGACTGCGAGCCAGGCCTAATCACCCAACATCATTGCCCGACCTCACTAATGCTCTTGTGGCTGAATGGAAGTAAGTCCCCACAGCACTGTTCCAACTTCTAGTGGAATGCCTTCCCAGAAGAAAGAAGGGGGTTATAACAGCAGAGGGCTGACCAACTCCATATTAATACCCATGATTTTGGAAAGGAGGTTTTCGACGAGCAGGTGTCCACATACTTTTTGTCATGTAGTGTACTTTTGTATATATAGTGTAGATGGATGGATAGATAATTAGATATACAGGCTAGGAAGTTGGCAAAGTTAGCATTCTAAAATCTCCAGTAACACATTAAAAGGTACTTATTTAAACTCAGGGACCCACAACAAAAGGACACATGGAAATGGGAACAAACTGCGTTTATAGCTGAGGAAGGGAGAGAAATGGTGATTGTTAGAGTGAGTTCAGGTGTGGTCAGTCGGCAGTAGAGGGGGCATGTCCAGAGGTTAATTAGAGCGTTTGTGGAATGACCCTTCAGAACACCATCCATACCAATCAGGATTTTTGATGCTGCCTTTCTAAACCACCTCATATTGCTAAATATGGTCTCAAAGGACACTGATGGACTCACTGTACTAAAAGTATTATCCTACATTATCCTGGCATTATCTTACCAAATGATCACCATAAGCTCAGCCTGCTATTAGCAAAATGCTCATGTTCCTCTTATCGCTTCATACTAGGATTGACTAGATTCATATAGCATTTCTTTCCCTGTCCTATCTTATCTTAGTCACATTTCACCCTTTGCTCTCTCCTGTGTTTGCTTTGGCAATTTGGAAAAACCAGTCTGCCCACATTGCAGGGAAATCACGTTCCGGTTAGACTTTGTTTGGCAAACAACGGCTTAAGGATGAAGGTCATTAGAGAAGCACAAACAATGAGAACATGAGAACGAGTTATTACATGTTTGACCTTAAGGGATACCTTTTCTGTTATTTGGACAGCCTTCACATGTTGGCTTGTCACATGGCATGTGTCATGCATAGCTGTATTTACCATTACCTGACTAATGTGGCTGATAATCGGTTTGGTAATGTTTTAGACAAGTATTCTAACAATGTGCACATAGTGACCAGTGTGTAAAATGTTCCATGGTCAAAGGATAAAAGGGGGAGTGGTCACTGTGATGTGGGCCAATCACCTTTGCCATCAATAGCATGCAGTCATGGAAAATAACTGAAATTTTTCCACAATGATTTGGTGGATGACGTGCACAATTCAATGTGGGGAGTACAAGAGATGCTCCTCTACCTGTTGGTGTTGGTACAATAGTAACGCTTTAATAAAGCCCATATCCCCTGGTCACAGTTAAGGCCTTATTTGCCAAAGTACATTGGATAAAATAAAAACATAAATTCGGAGAACATGGAATGTACACACTGACTGTAAATATGAGCCTTGACTTCACTGGCAAATGTGAATATAGGGTCAAATTGGAACAATTATTTTCATCTTCATCCTGTCGTGTTGTGTAAAACACGTTGCATTAACGTTGCAGTTACATTTTTTATCCATAAAGGTACGCAACCAGGGACCCTAGCACACACACACACACACTCTTAGTCACAAGGATTTTCTCACTGGTCCTCCATTCTGGAACTGCCTCTCCCAATTTCACAGATGTTCACGCTGGATACATTCTCTATCCCTATCCCTCTCTCTCTCCTTCCCTCCGCACCCAATCTCTCTCGCTCTCGCTCTCTCTCTCTCCTTTTTTCCCTTCCTCCATCAGGCATAAAAACAAGGGGGTGAAATCAATAATCTCAGGCTGGGAATAACACACTTGGCAGTTTTAGAGGCTGCTTAGCCAGCCCTGGCCATCCCTCTGGGGAATTCTACTGGAGATAAACCTTTACTATGTTAACATGTGAGAGGCAGATAGATAGACAGGCAGGCAGACAGGCAGGCAAGCAAGCAGAGCAGGTGTGCTAGTGGAGCTGGGTGGAAATCAGACCTGGGTTCGAATACTATTTGAAGTCTTTCCAAATACTTTATCTAGGTTTGGTTGAATTTTCTTGGCGTAATGGAATCAATATAATAGTCCTAAAATTGATAAACTGACCATTTGGTAACCCAGGCAGGCTAGAGCAAATGCTTAAAGTATTTCAAATAGTATTTGAACCCAGGTCTGGCTGCTGGAGCACGCTGGAAATAACTGGGCTATAAGCCTATAGGGATTATACAGCACACACTGTTTATACTAGACATTGTGGTCAGAGGAGACCACAGTGAGATTCCATTATGAAGTGTTGGTGTTTTTCAAGACACTGGCTAATAGAATCACAAGGGTTCTCCTTCCCCATCCCCCAACATGTGATTCATTGTATTAATGTCAATGTCATGTTTCATAAAGAGTATTCTATGCGCAGTATGGGATGGGAGTCCGCTGTGTGTGGTTTGTGTGGATGTGTGCACCCATGCATGCGTGTGTGTCTCCTATATCTTCCACTTCACCAGAATGTGCCCAAATATATATATATATAACTCGTATCTCTGTTTCTGTAGGACTTCCTTGGCCAGGCGTTCTGTACATTGGGAGAGGTGGTGGGATCGCTGGGCAGCCGCATGGAGAAACCTCTGGTGTGAGTACCTCTGTTCCTCCATTTTAAACCAATTACCTCTATCCTCTGACCCCTATTATACAGTTTCACTCTAACCTCAAACCTCCATGCTATACAACATCACTACACTCACATCTCAACCCATAGACAGTATGGTCCTTTGTAGCTCAGTTGATAGAGCATGTCACCAGGATAGTGGGTTTAATTCCCGGGACCACCCGTATGTTAAATGTATACATGCATGACTGTAAGTTGCTTTGGATAAAAAAGATTCTATATGCAGGCTAACCCTGACCCAGTTCTTATGGCATTCACTCAAAACAAATCACATTTTATTTGTCACATGCGCCGAATACAACAGGTGTAGACCTTACAGTGAAATGCTTACTTACAAGCCCTTAACCAACAATGCAGTTTTAAGAAAATACCCCCCCCCCCCCAAAAAAAAAGTAAGAGATAAGAATAACAAATGATTAAAGAGCAGCAGTAAATAACAATAGCGGGGCTATATACAGGGGGTAACGGTTCAGAGTCAATGTGCGGGGGCACCGGTGTCGAGGTAATTGAGGTAATATGTACATGTAGGTAGAGTTATTAAAGTGACTATGCATAGATAATAACAGAGAGTAGCAGCGGTGTAAAAGAGGGGGTGGGGGCAATGCAAATAGTCTGGGTAGCTATTTGATTAGATGTCCAGGAGTCTTATGGCTTGAGGGTAGAAGCTGTTTAGAAGCCTCTTGGACCTACACTTGGCACTCCGCTACCACTTGCCGTGCGGTAGCAGAGAGAACAGTCTATGACTAGGGTGGCTGGAGTCTTTGACAATTTTTAGGAACTTCCTCTGACACCGCCTGGTATAGAGGTCCTGGATGGCAGGAAGCTTGGCCCCAGTGATGTACTGGGCCGTACGCACTACCCTCTGTAGTGCCTTGCGGTCGGAGGCCGAGCAGTTGCCATACCAAGCAGTGATGCAACCCGTCAGGATGCTCTCGATGGTGCAGCTGTAAAACCCTTTGAGGATCTGAGGACCCATGCCAAATCTTTTCAGTCTCCTGTGGGGGAATAGGTTTAGTCGTGCACTCTTCACGACTGTCTCGGTGTGCTTGGACCATGTTAATTTGTTGGTGATGTGGACGCTAAGGAACTTGAAGCTGTCAACCTGCTCTACTACAGCCCCGTCGATGAGAATGGGGGCGTGCTCGGTCCTCCTTTTTCTGTAGTCCACAATCATCTCCTTTGTCTTGATCGCATAGAGGGAGAGGTTGTTGTCCTTGCACCACACGGTCAGGTCTCTGACCTCCTCCCTATAGGCTGTCTCATCGTTGTCGGTGATCAGGCCTACCACTATTGTGTCATCTGCAAACTTAATGATGGTGTTGGAGTCGTGCCTGGCCATGCAGTCATGAGTGAATAGGGAGTACAGGAGGAGACTGAGCACGCGCCCCTGAGGGGCCCCAGTGTCGAGGATCAGCATAGCAGATGCGTTGTTACCTACCCTTACCACCTGGGGGCGGCCCGTCAGCAAGACCAGGATCCAGTTGCAGAGGGAGTTGTTTAGTCTCAGGGGCCTTAGCTTAGTGATGAGCTTTGAGGGCACAATGGTGTTGAATGGTGAGCTGTAGTCAATGGTGTTCCTTTTGTCCAGGTGTGAAAGGGCAGTGTGGAGTGCAATAGAGATTGCATCATCTGTGGATCTGTTGGTGCGGTATGCAAATTGGAGTGGGTCTAGGGTTTCTGGGATAATGGTGTTGATGTGAGCCATGACTAGCGTTTCAAAGCATTTCATGACTACAGACGTGAGTGCTACGGGTTGGTAGTAATTTAGGCAGGTTACCTTAGCCCCTGTGCCCAAGAACACTATGGTGGTATATTACAGACTCAGACAGGGAGAGGTTGAAAATATCAGAGAAGACACTTGCCAGTTGGTCAGCGCATGCTCGGAGTACACATCCTGGTATTCCGTCTGGCCCTGCGGCCTTGTGAATGTTGACCTGTTTAAAAGTCTTACTCACATCGGCTGTTGAGAGCATGATCACACAGTCGTCCGGAACAGTTGATGCTCTCATGCATGTCTCAGTGTTATTTGCCTCGAAGCGAGCGTAGAAGTGATTTAGCTCGTCTGGTAGGCTCATGTCACTGGACAGCTCTCGGCTGTGCTTCCCTTTTGTAGTCTGTAATCGTTTGCAAGCCCTGCCACATCCGACGAGCGTTGGAGCCGGTGTAGTACGATTCAATCTTAGTCCTGTATTGACGCTTTACCTGTTTGATGGTTCATCGGAGGGCATAGCAGATTTCTTATAAGCTTCCGGGTTAGAGTCCCGCTCCTTGAAAGCGGCAGCTCTACCCTTTAGCTCAGTGAGGATGTTGCCTGTAATCGATGGCTTCTGGTTGGGTTATGTACTTACGGTCACTGTGGGGACAATGTCATCAATGCACTTTTTGATAAAGCCAGTGACTGATGTGGTGTACTCCTCAATGCCATCCGAAGAATCCCGGAACATATTCCAGTCTGTGCTAGCAAAACAGTCCTGTAGTTTTTTTGCCAAATGGAGGGAGAGCTTTGTACGCATCTCTGTGTGTGGAGTAAAGGTGGTCTAGAGTTTTTTTCCCCTCTGGTTGCACATTTAACATGCTGATAGAAATTAGGTAAAACTGGTTTGTTTCCCTGCTTTAAAGTACCTGACCACTAGGAGCGCCGCCTCTGGATGAGCGTTTTTCTGTTTGCTTATGGCGGTATACAGCTCATTGAGTGCGGTTTTAGTGTCAGCATCGGTCTGTAGTGGTATGTAGACGGCTACAAAAAAATATAAATTAAAACTCTCTTGGTAGATAGTGTGGTCTACAGCTTATCATGAGATACTCTACCTCAAGCGAGCAAAACCTTGAGACTTCTTTAGATAACGTGCACCAGCTGTTGTTTACAAATATGCATAGGCCCCCGCCCCGTGTCTTACCAGAGGCTGCTGTTCTATCCTGCCGATAGTGTATAACCCGCCTGCTGTATGTTATTAATGTCGTCGTTCAGCTACGACTCGTGAAACATAAGATATTACAGTTTTTAATGTCCCGTTGGTAGGATATACATGCATTCAGTTCGTCCCATTTATTTTCCAGCGATTGAACGTTAGCTAACAGTACTAATGGCAAAGGCAGATTAGCCACTCGTCGCCTGATCCTCACAAGGCACCCCTATCTCTTTCTGCGAAATCTTAGCTTCTTTCTCCAGGTATCAGGGCCTGTTCGGATGTTTGAAGTATATCCTTCCCTTTCGACGCATTAAGGGAAAATTATTAGTCCATTTCGAGGTAAGTAATCGCTGTTCTGATGTCCAGAATCTCTTTTCGGTCATAAGAGACGGTAGCAGCAACATTATGTACAAAATAAGTTATAAACAATGTGAAAAACAAACAAAATAGCACGGTTGGTTAAGAGGCAATAAAACAGCATCCATCCCCTCCGGCGCCATCACTCACCTGATCATTATAGAATTTACATTATAACTCTGGTTCACCATTTTACATAATCTCTTTAACCCTGACCCCTGATCTACTTCTCATGGCTGTCACTCACCTGTCATTTACTCTGAAATATTTACATCCACACCAAATTACTTGTTCATGTTTGTCAACATTTCAGTCTTTGACACTTAAGACACATGTCCCAGTTCATTGTCTTGACCTGAAGACGAAGAATACCAATAAACACACTTTCTCCCATATATACAGTGATACAGTGCCTTCAGAAAGTATTCACACCCTTTGACAATTTCCACATTTTGTTGTGTTACAGCCTGAATTTAAAATGGATTAAATTTCGATTTTGTGTCACTGGCCTACACACAATACCCCATAATGTCAAAGTGGAATAATGTTTACAAATTAGATGTTTACAAATTAATAAAACATTTAAACTGAAATGTCTTGAGTCAGTAAATATTCAAACCCTTTGTTATGCAATCCTAAATAAGTTCAGGGGTAAACATGTGCTTAACAAGTCACATAATAAGTTGCTTGGACTCTGTGTGCAGTAATAGTGTTTAGCATGATTTCTGAATGACCTCATTTCTGTATCCCACACATACAAGTATCTTTAAGGTCCCTCAGTCAAGCAGTGAATTTCAAACAGATTACACCACAAAGTCCTGGGAGGTTTTCCGATGCCTCACAAAGAAGGGCACCTATTGGTAGATGGGTAAAAATAAAGCAGGCATTCAATGTCCCTTTGAGCATGGTGAAGTTATTAATTACACTTTGGATGGTGTATCAATACACCCAGTCACTACAAAGATGCAGGCATCCTTTCTAACTCAGTTGCAGGAGAGGCAGGAAACCTCTCAGGAATTTCAATGGTGACTTTAAAACAGAGTTTAATGGCTGTGATTATTATTATAATATTAATTTTTTTACCTTTATTTAACTAGGCAAGTCAGTTAAAGAACAAATTCTTATTTTCAATGACGGCCTGGGTTAGCTGCCTTGTTCAGGGGCAGAACGACATATTTTTACCTTGTCAGCTCGGGAATTCGATCTTGCAACCTTTCGGTTACTAGTCCAATGCTCTAACCACTAGGCTACCTGCCACCCCTAGAACAAAACTGAGGATGGATCAACAACATTGTAGTTACTTCACAATACAAACCTAATTGACAGAGTGAAAAGAAGGAAGACTACAGAATAAAAATATTCCCAAACATGCATCCTGTTTGCAACAAGGCACTAAAGTAATACTGCAAAAAAAGTGGCAAAGGAATTAACTTAATTCTTATGTTTGTAATCCAATACAACACATTACTGAGTACCACTCTCCATATTTTCAAGCATAGTGGTGGTTGCATCATGTTATGGGTATGCTTGTAATCGTTTAGCACAGGCAACATCCTAGAGGAAAACCTGGTTCAGTCTGCTTTCCACCAGATGAATTCAGCTTTCAGCAGGACAATAGCGTAACACACAAGGCCAAATCTACACTGGAGTTGCTTACCAAGAAGACAGTGTATGTTCCTGAGTGGCCGAATTACAGTTTTGACTTAACGCTGCTTGAAAATCTATGGCAAGACCAGCAACCAATTTGACAGAGCTTGCTGAATTTTGAAAACCGTAATGGGCAAATGTTGCACAATCCAGGTGTGGAAAGCTCTTAGACACTTACCAAGAAAGACTCACATCTGTAATCACTGCCATAGGTGATTCTACAAAGTATTTACTCAGGGCTGTTAATACTTATGTAAATGAGATATTTCTGTATTTCATTTTCAACACATTTGCAAAGGTTTCTAAAAACATGTTTTAACTTTGTCATTATTCGGGTATTGTGTGTAGATGGGTGAATTTTTTAAAATCCATTTTGAGTTCAACCTGTAACACAACACAATATGTAATAAGTTAAGGGGTATGAATACTTTCTGAAGGCACTGTATGTGACCACACTCCTCAAAGCTGATGCATAATAGCCAGTTATGAAATGACAGCCTACAAATCCACTTTCTCTTGGTTACTGGGTTTGAACAGTCTGCTGCTATCTCAGGTCTGTGTATCTGGGGAACAAAAATCACCTGGAGTTTTACTGTAGGAGCGAAATCACTCACTAATTCAAATGTATGACATAAGTCTCAAAGCACTGAAGTAACGAGGCTGTTGGGAACATGCATTGAGGGTGGAGGTGTGTGTGTGTGTCTGTGTGTGTGTGTGTGTGTGTGTGTGCGCATTTCAACACCACTCCCTCATTGTGGGTCTTCCTGTTAACAGCAGGTGTGAGCTCATGCTCTCTAATGACATGTTTTCTGTGTGTGTGTGTGTGTGTGTGTGTGTGTGTGTGTGTGTGTGTGTGTGTGTGTGTGTGTGTGTGTGTGTGTGTGTGTGTGTGTGTGTGTGTGTGTGTGTGTGTGTGTGTGTGTGTGTGTGTGTGTGTGTGTGTGTGTGTGTGTGTGTGTGTGTGTGTGGATAATGCTAACGCTGAGACTCATTACTGGAATTCTGCTCGTTCATGCCTTTCTCTCCTTTCTCTTCCTCACAAACATTGTGTCACAACCCTCGGCCTGTTTGTTTGACTAAAGTTAAAGGAAGAATCTACTCAAACTATCTTCTGGTATGTGTTTCATTAGTCCACTGTTGATACAGTGTCACATGCATCTCTATCAATAAAGACTAGGGTGGGCCAATTGCTTTTGTAGATTTTCTCAATTGAAATAAAATATAAAGGTGGTTCTGGAAGTATTCTTACGGTGATTAATAGATTGCATAAACATGATGAGGGCTTTCCCCCGACAATTTTGTCCTTCACATTTTGTTTCCTAAACATAGTCTAAATAAGGAGTATAGGTTGTTGCTCCTGGTCAGTCTGTGAGACATGCAGGCTGCCTCTGACTGGGTTTCTTGTAGGATAGATTCTTTGAAAGTGCATGAAAGTGCATGTAAAGTTTTGAAAGCGAGACTAAAGAAATGCATAATACTGTATATGTAGTGTGTGTGTGTGTGCCAGGCACGTGACTTGCAGGGGGGATGGGGGGGTCATGACTGTATTGTAGTACTCGAGACTGGTCTCATGACAGTGAGGACTTGTAATTTCTTCCCGATCATAATTATCAGCTTCCATTCAGTCAGCGCATAAAACCACTTCGCCAGGCCAAATACACTCCTTTCTTGAAACATTAATATCTTAACAGTCTTTATATCTATTATAGACATGTTTGCGCAGTGGCGAACCAATAGGCTTTCAGTGTGTGACAGGTTTGTGATTCTGAAAGGACAGCAACCGTAATACCAGCCCACTCATGTAGGAGAGTGCACTTTTTGTAAAACACAAAGGGCCAGTGGTGTAGTGGAGGGTATATGCAGGTACTGTACCGTATACCCACTTTTTTTTTTTTCAGTGGGCAATGTGTATACTGATGCATATCAAAGTATTGTAGAGGAGGTATACGACTTATCAATTATGTAGTACAATAGAGAAATCATGCACAAAGTAGCCTACACAATCGCAGAGCACGTGAAATGTTTTCACACAGCCTAGTTTCAGCAGAATTATAATCTGCAGGCAGCAAGAGTGTGCAGCTCTCAACTGGTTTTGGCATGGAACAGCTCACAGAAGAATGACATCCGTAGCCGGCGGGGTAGGAAAAACGTTTCAACTTATGATATCTACTAGTAAATGCTAACTAAGGGAACAAGCAAACCAGGTATTGAAAAAGTTTAGTCCGAAGTGTTCGTTACTTGGCTATTTGTGATGCGCAATTGTCATTATGAGCTGTTTGCATCAGGGGCGTAGACATGGATGGGCCTGTGTGACAGGCTCACCCAATCTGATTGATGTGGTATAAGCATTGTTGTGGACTTAGAGCATCAAATTTGTGCCTTTTTTCTATAAAAACAAAAGTGTGATTTTGAGAGTGAAAGTCTGAAAAATGTATTGAAAAACATAAAAAAAACACCAGAAAACAGAATTTTTCACACAGGGTGCCTTTCCTTCGCTGAGCGGGCCGTTCTGGGAACCTTTTGGAACATTTTAGTACATACCCACTTCTCCTGGCACCATTACACCACTGCATAGGGCCGATGCAAAGACAGCAGTCACACACACCATTATTTTAAAGGTTAAGCAGTCTATAAACTCAGACATAATAAGCCAACCATTAAGCATTTCCCATTCGAAATGTACAACTATTACTTCCCATTGCACAACATTTTACGTTTAGCACACAAAGTAACTGGTGACCTAAAGTTTAAAGTGGAACTGATAGCATTTTAACTACTTTGCACATACGAAACAAACAGACAATCATAATATCAGTCAATGACTAAATATTTTGGACAAAAACTGACGAATGTAACTAAGGCTGGGAATGTCAATACAATCAAACTAGCAAGGGCAATGATCATGTCAGTCATAACGTGGCTAATAGGCTCGTGCATCTATTTATGTAGCAAGCTTAAACCAGCTAGCTGCTAGGAGGTTGCCATGTCATGCCATTGGAGGTGTGGAAGAGGGATTTTACTTTTTACTCTCCTATTGTTTTTCTGTTGCTATACACAGCTAGAGATGCAGGTGTCATTTGGTTATCTAGCAAGAACTTGAACAACTGTTATCCAGTTAGCATGCCTCTTGCGTTCGCAAATTCACTATGGCTATCTACTCCGACTCTCGTCTGAGTGTGCCAGAGTGCAGAACAGCTGATGAATTTACAAACACACAACACTCGATGAATATGACCGGTGGTAGTAAACATAGGCAAAAAAAGTAATAGGCAAGAACGCTCTCGTTAACATGTAAACAGCCTAACCAGCTCTGCTACGGCGAGTAAAATGGTCAAAGTGAGGTGTCTGGAAGTAGCTAGCTAGAAAGCTAGCTAACTTTAGCCAGTTAGCTTGGGTGCTTGGTTGGGACAAGCATGCATTGGCAGGCAAGCTACAGAAGGACGAGGAGGCTACAATTCTCCATCGTTTATCAGTGCAAATTTGAAAAGTTGGAGAAGGTTTATCTAGCTAGCATTAGTTGTTGATCTTGTTGTTGTTAATGTGCGTAACTGAGGGAGAGAGACACTACCTTTTCATGGTTGTTTGATCAATAGGACTGTCAAATTACCAAATGTAAGAGGACTCCCGTGGTGTTTACATATTTGCTGAAATCCATTCAGGTGTATTTTGTGTCTTTTGGCGAATGCATTCTAATGATCTGAAGTCACGCTGTTACAACTGCGTGTAAACACACATCCAGTTCAAAGTGAATGATGGCAGGCCCGTGTGGCAATTGTTTGTATAAGGCCTACTGTAGCTCTGATTGGCTATAGCGCACCAGTCTGTCTAGACTCACGTCCTGGACAAGACAGATGTTTTTATTTACTGCAGTGTCTATTAATTCTCCAAACGCATGGCCGCTTTCCCACACCATATTGCTATAAAATGTTAACAAATGTCATAATTCCTAAACATTCTAAGAATTTATGAAAACGTGAAAATGACCATATCTAAGTGCTCGATTGTCAGAAAATGTTTAAAAAGTGTCATGTTCTTCCTGGGGGTGTAAATGAAAAGATTTTAATAAGATTTCATGTTGCTAAATGCAACGTTTCACACAAAGTGAATTTCAAAGAAATGGCTAACAACAGGAATCGCCCTTTAATAAAAACACAGTTCCACTCACCAGATGATGATCATTTGAAACTTAACTTCTTGTTGAAAGATATTCTCGAAAAGGGAGAAGCTAACAAATTAGCAACAACATCCTCTTTGATAACCCCTGCTGCAGCGTTGCAAACTAGCCGACAACAAAAGCTAACTGCTAGCTAGCTAGACTGTGGGAAAACTACGGATCGCAATTGCGTAGTGACCTGTTGGCCTTCAAGGCAGTAGTTTACATACGTTTTTGTAAAAACAGTCCTACCCACGAACTCAAAATGTGATTGGTTGATTCCACTGTCACTCCCAAATACAGTTGAATGGCAGATGCTTTTATCCAGCTTGTGATGGTCTAGCCAATATCTGACTTAGCTAGCTAGATTTATCTCCCCAGAGACGAGCAAAGAAAAATCCTGATTGGATCTTTTTTCTCTTCAGTGTTAACCCTTTCCTTTCCAACAAAAGCTGAAGAGATTATATCAGAACATCATTGAAAATAATTATTAGAATATTAGAATTATATTATTAGAATTCTTATTTTATAAATCCTTAGCCCTTCTCTGAAGGTGTAGAAGACCCATTGTTCCCCACTGTCTTTTGGGTTAGTAATAATTTGTAGAGTGGCTCTATTTTCCCTCAGCATGGATTTTTTTCACTATTCTGAATGTCTAAAGAATCCATATGTTGTTTTGAAATATGAACCCAGAAATACTGGACATTTTGAACTCTTACTAGTCTCGGCCTTGACTCTATTTCTTTAGTCTCGCTTTCAAAACTTTGCATGCACTTTCTAAGAATCTATCCTGTTGCTTCAAGCTCCAATCAGCTGCCTGAAAGCAATTTCTTGGCATCTCATCAAATGTATATGTCTTTATAATAGGATTTGCCAGTTGAAGAGAGCTGTGATGAGCTGGAATTCAAATTATAAACAAAGGCCAATCTGGCAACCCCCTGTGCGTGCTCTACACTCTTCACCGCACGGCCTGCTCACATCAGAGTGCTACTCTTGGCCTCATTTCAAACCACACACACACACACGCGCATGCACTAGCATGCACGCTCACATGCACAAGTATGCACACACATACGAATGCATGCTCACATGCGCAAGTATGAACACACACTCACACATTTGCATGCCTGTAAGCTGTTTATATATATTTTTTTTTTTTATTGGTTTTCACATACATGTTATTATCAAGAATACAATAAAAATACTATAATGAATTATTACAAAATAGCATTCATTTAATTTTACAGGTGGGGGAGGAGAGGGTGCACGTAAGCTGGCACACACACACACACACACACACACACACACACACACACACACACACACACACACACACACACACACACACACACACACACACACACACACTCCCCTGCCACCTCCTAGAAAACAATCACCATGGTGATAGTCATTCCAGTAAACTTGTAGATACTGTGTTGTATTGGCCCTTTCGGATACCTTTCCAAAGTGCAAAACGATGTCAGTACTCTTTCTCAGTCCTCTTTTCTCTCTCCTCATACTCAAGTCATTACTGACAAGGGATAATGCCTAAAACCTTTTTAATTTAGCACTATTCTTTTAGGGTGTTGCTCTAGGCCACCAAGTGCTAACACTCAGTATCTAGATAATGTGAATGAAAAGCTTGATAGTGTATATGATGTAAAAAGAGAGGTCTACTTTCTTGGGGACCTGAATATTGACTGGTTTTCATCAAGCTGACCGCTAAAGAGGAAGCTTCTACCTGTAACCAGTGACTGTAATATGGTTCAGGTTATTAATCAACCAACCAGGGTGTTAACAAACACTACAGGAACAAGATCATCCACATGTATTGATCTCAACTTTGTTCTAAAGCTGTAGCTACAGATTTAAGTCAGTATGTTGGCAGCAGCCACTCAATGTTAGTGATGGCTGTTTAACAGTCTGATGGCCTTGAGATAGAAGCTGTTTTTCAGTCTCTCGGTCCCAGCTTTGATGCACCTGTACTGACCTCGCCTTCTGGATGATAGCGGGGTGAACAGGCAGTGGCTCGGGTGGTTGTTGTCCTTGATTATCTTTTTGGCCTTCCTGTGACATCGGGTGGTGTAGGTGTCCTGGAGGGCAGGTAGTTTGCCCCCGGTGATGTGTTGTGCAGACCTCACTACCCTCTGGAGAGCCTTACGGTTGTGGGCGGAAAAGCTGCCGTACCAGGCGGTGATACAGCCCGACAGGATGCTCTCGATTGTGCATCTGTAAACGTTTGTGAGTGTTTTCGGTGACAAGCCAAATTTCATCAGCCTCCTGAGGTTGAAGAGGCGCTATTGCGCCTTCTTCACCACGCTGTCTGTATGGGTGGACCATTTCAGTTTGTCCGTGATGTGTACGCCGAGGAACTTTTCACCTTCTCCACTACTGTCCCGTTGATGTAGATAGGGGGGTGCTCCCTCTGCTGTTTCCTGAAGTCCACAATCATCTCTTTTGTTTTGTTGACGTTGAGTGTGAGGTTATATTCCTGACACCACACTCCGAGGGCCCTCACCTCCTCCCTGTAGGCCTTCTCATTGTTGTTGGTAATCAAGCCTACCACTGTAGTGTCGTCTGCAAACTTGATGATTGAGTTGGAGGCGTGTATGGCCACGCAGTCATGGGTGAACAGGGAGTACAGGAGAGGGCTGAGAACGCACTCTTGTGGGGCACCAGTGTTGAGGATCAGCGGGGTGGAGATGTTGTTTCCTACCCTCACCACCTGGGGGCGGCCCGTCAGAAAGTCCAGGACCCGGTTGCACAGGGCGGGGTCGAGACCCAGGGTTTCAAGCTCAATGACGAGTTTGGAGGGTACTATGGTGTTAAATGCTGTAATCGATGATCTGTAATCGATGAACAGCCTTCATACATAGGTATTCCTCTTGTCCAGATGGGCTAGGGCAGTGTGCAGTGTGATTGCGATTGTGTCGTCTGTTGGCCTATTGGGGCGGTAAGCAAATTGGAGTGGGTCTAGGGTGTCAGGTAGGGTGGAGGTGATATGATCCTCTCAAAGCACCTCATGATGACGGAAGTGAGTGCTAGTGTGATAGTCGTTTAGCTCAGTTACCTTAGCTTTCTTGGGAACAGGAACAATGGTGGCCCTCTTGAAGCATGTGGGAACAGCAGACTGGGATAGGGAATGATTGAATATGTCTGTAAACACACCAGCCAGCTGGTCTGCACATGCTCTGAGGATGCGGCTAGGGATGCCGTCTGGGCCGGCAGCCTTGCGAGGGTTAACACGTTTAAATATTTTACTCACGTTGGCCGCGGTGAAGGAGAGCCCGCAGGTTTTGGTAGCGGGCCGTGTCAGTGGCACTGTCTTATCCTCAAAGATAGCAAAGAAGTTGTTTAATTTGTCTGGGAGCAAGACGTCGGTGTCTGCGATGGGGCTGTTTTTCTTTTTGTAGTCCGTGATTGACTGTAGACCCTGCCACATACGTCTCGTGTCTGAGCCGTTTAATTGCGACTCTACTTTGTCTCTATACTGACGCTTAGCTTGTTTGATTGCCTTGCGGAGGGAATAGCTACACTGATTGTATTCGGTCATGTTTCCGGTCGCCTTGCCATGATTAAAAGCAGTGGTTCGCGCTTTCAGTTTTGAGCTTATGCTGCCATCAATCCACGGTTTCTGGTTGGGGAAGGTTTTAATAGTCACCGTGGGTACAACATCACCGATGCACTTGCTAATAAACTCGCTCACCGAATCAGCGTATATATCAATGTTGTTGTCTGAGGCTATCCGGAACATATCCCAGTTCACGTGATCGAAGCAATCTTGAAGAGTGGAATCCGATTGGTCGGACCTGCGTTGAACAGACCTGAGCACGGGCATTACCTGTTTTCGTTTCTGTCTATAGACTGGGAGCAACAAAATGGAGTCGTGGTCAGATTTGCCGAAAGGAGGGCGAGGGAGGGCTTTGTATGCGTCGCGGAAGTTAGAGTAGCAATGATCCAGAATGCTGCCAGCCCGGGTCACGCATTCGATGTGCTGATAAAATTTAGGGAGCCTTGTTTTCAGATTAGCTTTGTTAAAATCCCCAGCTACAATAAATGCAGCCTCAGGATATATGGCGCCGACAGAGATGGTAGCCTTGCTTCGCATTCTTAGGAATCGCATTCTTTGTTTTTTTAATGTATTATTTCTTACATTGTTCCCCCAGGAAATCTTAAGTCTTATTACATACAGCCGGGAAGAACTATTGGATATAAGAGCAATGTCAACTTACCAACATTACGACCAGGAATACAACTTTCCGGAAGTGGATCCTCTGTTTGGACCACCACCCAGGACAATGGATCGGATCCCAGTAGGCGACCCAAAACAACGGCGCCGCAGAAGGGGCAGACGGAGCGGTCTTCTGGTCAGGCTCCATAGACGGGCACATCGCCCCCCCGCTCCCGAGTATACTACTCGCCAATGTCCAGTCTCTTGACAACAAGGTTGACGAAACAGCCCGGAGGTGTGTTTTGGGTCATTGTCCTGTTGAAAAACAAATGATAGTCCCACTAAGCGCAAACCAGATGGGATGGCGTAACGCTGCAGAATGCTGTGGTAGCCACGCTGGTTAAGTGTGCCTTGAATTCTAAATAAATCACAGACAGTGTCACCAGCAATGCACCATCACACCTCCTCCTCCATGCTTCCCGGTGGGAACCACACATGCGAAGATCATCCGTTCACCTACTCTGCATCTCACAAAGACACGGCGATTGGAACCAAAAATCTCAAAGAACAGATTTCCACCGGTCTAATGTCCATTGCTAGTGTTTCTTGGCTCAAGCAAGTCTCTTCTTCTTATTGGTATCCTTTAGTAGTGGTTTCTTTGCAGCAATTTGACCATGAAGGCTTGATTCACTCAGTCTCCTCTGAACAGTTGATGGTAAGATGTGTCTGTTACTTGAACTCTGTGAAGCATTTATTTGGGCTGCAATTTCTGAGGCTGTTATCTCTAATGAACTTGTCCTCTGTAGCAGAGGTAACTCTGGGTCTTCTTTTCTTGTGGCGGTCCTCATGAGAGCCAGTTTCATCATAGCGCTTGATGGTTTTTGCGACTGCACTTGAAGAAATGGTCAAAGTTCTTGAAATGTTCCAGATTGACTGACCTTCATGTCTTAAAGTAATGATGGACTGTCGTTTCTCTTTGCTTATTTGAGCTGTTCTTGCCATAATATGGACTTGGTCTTTTACCAAATAGGGCTATCTTCAGTATACCCCCCTACCTTGTCACAACACAACTGATTGGCTCAAACGCATTAAGAAGGAAAGAAATTCCACAAATAAATTTTTAACAAGGCACACCTGTTAATTGAAATGCATTCCAGGTGACTGAAGCTGGTTGAGAAAATGTTACTACATGATTCCATATGTGTTATTTCATTATTTTGATGTCTTCACTATTATTCTACAATGTAGAAAATAGTAAAAATAAAGAAAAACCTTGAACTTTTGACTGGTACTGTATATATATATATTTAATTGTTTTGTTGTTGTTGTTGCCTGTTTTGCATGTTATTTTGGCATTTATACGTGTCACATATCAGTTTGCAAACAATGTAAAAAATGAAAACATTTAGTTAATAAAGCTGCATACAAACATGGTCTCTTTTTTTGTTTTCTTGAGTAAGGCAGCTCCAAAATGCAGGTGTTTCAGTCTAGCTCAGTGCTTTCTGTGGTGGTGGTGGGGCAGCCAGCGAAAAATAAGGAGCATAGGGTTGGTAATGTTCTCTAGTTGCGCCGTGATTGGCTCAGTGTTATGTCACTCATGGGGACACTACGTCACTGCAAAATCTATGGGGAGAGCTCAAAAATTCAAGCTACATTAGAAGTGCCCATCCAAGAAGGCTCAAGGTCATTGGCCACAGATAAAATGACTTCAAATCACATTATATCTACCGTAGCTTTGATTGGACTGATCATGTCAACATCATACTTTCAAAATATTAGCTAGCAAGCTAGACAAGCAGTCATCCTCATGAATCACGTCAACAATCTACTGGCAAATCCTTTTCAATCCTTGTCATATGAAGAGAAATTATAGATAAAATGTATCGGTGCTCATCGGCCATTGGACAAACATTTCACGACAAGTTGGAAATCGCAAATTCAACAATGAGTGGTTTGGAAGGAATCAGTGGCTAACTGCAAGCCTTGCAAAGCAATCACTAGCCTGCTATTCTGTGGATTGGGTGTGTGATATAAGTCTGGGTTTAAATGTCTCTTTTCCAAGCTTAAAAGGATAAACATTCATGCTGTCAATCCAGCATGATTTCAGCTGCGTTCAAAACAACTGGAAACTCGGAACTGGGAAATATACTGTAGCTAAGAAAGTAATAATAAGTGTACTGTATGTTGTTTAGTAAGCTGTTAGTAGCCCATGTGCCTCACCCTAATAACTTGGCCCCTTTCCCCCTCATAATTTAGCCTACTGTTCTGACTTGGTGGTGCACATGTAGCCTATATCCTGTTTAATAATTGAATATTGTAAGAGCTTTCATTGTCAGTTTATATGCCCCCTTTATTTATCCCAAGGCTCTGACTTGGTTTACAGAGAGAATACTGTAAGAACAGCCCATGTTCTAAATTCTGTCGCAGTACATTTCAAAAGTGCTGAACAAATAGTTATATTGACTACATCCGTCCTAGCTCGCTCATTAATGTCTTCATTGAAATTACAGATTGCCTCTTATCTGCTTGTCGTCCCCTTATGCCATAGTTTGTACATCTCAATTGTCAGTAAAACCACATTTGTTTAAGCAAGTCAGCCATATCAGCTGTTTTTTTAAAGGCAGTAAATGAGGCTCAATTAACTGTTTTGCTGCCAGACAAGGCTCCGCTGATAGCCAGGTGTAGCGGTGGTAAGGATTCACTCCATGGTGCTGAAAAGAAAGCTCTGCTGTTGGGACAGCTTTATGTAGGCCCTAACAGTTTGTGGGCACTGTTTGTCACCATTATAGTGCAATTCATGTATTGTTTAGTGTTGTGTTGCGTAGTGGCTTTGCTGGCATGCATCTAAATACATTTTGGGGAATTTGCCACCAAGATTTACATGTTAAAATCGACACTGCCGGTATAGCATTTGGACCAGACATGAGGGGCCAGACATGAAGATCATGAGGAATGTAGGTCAAGTCTAATCAAATAGAACACAAAGATGGAAGGCTAAGCACAGAGTATATGCTGTACAGTGTATATATATATATATATACAGTGGGGAAAAAAAGTATTTAGTCAGCCACCAATTGTGCAAGTTCTCTCACTTAAAAAGATGAGAGAGGCCTGTAATTTTCATCATAGGTACACTTCAACTATGACAGACAAAATGAAGAAAAAAAATCCAGAAAATCACATTGTAGGATTTTTAATGAATTTATTTGCAAATTATGGTGGAAAANAGTCAGTATGTTGGCAGCAGCCACTCAATGTTAGTGATGGCTGTTTAACAGTCTGATGGCCTTGAGATAGAAGCTGTTTTTCAGTCTCTCGGTCCCAGCTTTGATGCACCTGTACTGACCTCGCCTTCTGGATGATAGCGGGGTGAACAGGCAGTGGCTCGGGTGGTTGTTGTCCTTGATTATCTTTTTGGCCTTCCTGTGACATCGGGTGGTGTAGGTGTCCTGGAGGGCAGGTAGTTTGCCCCCGGTGATGTGTTGTGCAGACCTCACTACCCTCTGGAGAGCCTTACGGTTGTGGGCGGAGCAGTTGCCGTACCAGGCGGTGATACAGCCTGACAGGATGCTCTCGATTGTGCATCTGTAAAAGTTTGTGAGTGTTTTTGGTGACAAGCCAAATTTTTCAGCCTCCTGAGGTTGAAGAGGTGCTGTTGCGCCTTTTGAACCACGCTGTCTGTGTGGTGGACCATTTCAGTTTTTCCATGATGTGTACGCCGAGGAACTTAAAACTTTCCACCTTCTCCACTACTGTCCTGTTGATGTGGATAGGGGGGTGCTCCCTCTGCTGTTTCCTGAAGTCCACGAACATCTCCTTTGTTTTGAGAGTGAGAGGTTATTTTCCTGACACCACACTCAGAGGGCCCTCACCTCCTCCCTGTAGGCCGTCTCGTCGTTGTTGGTAATCAAGCCTACCACTGTAGTGTCGTCTGCAAACTTGATGATTGAGTTGGAGGCGTGCTTGGCCACGCAGTCATGGGTGAACAGGGAGTACAGGAGAGGGCTGAGAACGCACCGTTGTGGGGCCCCAGTGTTGAGGATCAGCGGGGTGGAGATGTTGTTTCCTACCCTCACCACCTGGGGGCGGCCGTCAGAAAGTCCAGGACCCAGTTGCACAGGGCGGGGTTGAGACCCAGGGTCTCGAGCTTAATGACGAGTTTGGAAGGTAGTATGGTGTTAAATGCTGAGCTGTAATCTATGAACAGCATTCTCTTGTCCAGATGGGTTAGGGCAGTGTGCAGTGTGATTGGGATTGCGTCGTCTTGGGGCGGTAAGCAAATTGGAGTGGGTCTAGGGTGTCAGGTAGGATGGAGGTGATGTGATCCTTGACTAGTCTCTCAAAGCACTTCATGATGACGGAAGTGAGTGCTACGGGGTGATAGTCGTTTAGCTCAGTTACCTTACCTTTCTTAGGAACAGGAACAATGTTTGGCCTCTTGAAGCATGTGGGAACAGCAGACTGGGATATAGATTGATTGATTGAATATGTCCGTAAACACACCAGCCAGCTGGTCTGCGCATGCTCTGAGGACACGGCTAGGGATGCCGTCTGGGCCGGCAGTCTTGCGAGGGTCCTCAAAGCGAGCAAAGAAGTTGTTTAGTTTGTCTGGGAGCAAGACATTGGTGTCCGTGACTGGGCTGGTTTTCTTTTTGTAATCCGTGATTGACTGTAGACCCTGCCACATACGTCTCGTGTCTGAGCCGTTGAATTGCGGCTCTAAATCCATGGATCATACAAAAGGTTTTGTGGATGATGTTAAAAATATTTGTTGGTCTTGTTGGTGATTAATAAGCAGCATCCAGACGCTGCACTGAATTTATGAAATTGCTTCTTCCAATTATTGATAATCATGCACCTGTTAAACTGTCTGTTAGAACTGTTAAGGCTCCATGGATTTATGAGGAATGGAAAAACTGTATGGTTGAAAGAGATGGGGCAAAAGAGGTGGCTAATAAGTCTGGCTGCACATCTGAATGGTTGACTTTTGCAAATTGAGAAATTATGTGACTAAACTCAACAACAATAAGAATAAACTATTATGAAGCTAATATCAATGATATAAAGAAAGATGTGAAAAAAAACGTGAGTGCTTTAAATTAAATTACAGTTGAAGTCAGAAGTTTACATACACCTTAGCCAAATACATTTAAACTCAGTTTTTCACAATTCCTGACATTTAATCCTAGTAAAGATTCCCCGTCTTAGGTCAGTTAGGATCACCACTTTATTTTAAGAATGTGAATAATAGTAGAGAATTATTTATTTCAGCTTTCATTTCTTTCATCACATTCCCAGTGGATCAGAAGTTTACATACATTCAATTAGTATTTAGTAGCATTGCCTTTAAATTGTTTAACTTGGGTCTAACGTTTCGGGTAGCCTTCCACAAGCTTCCCACAATAAGTTGGGTGAATTTCCTCCTTGCTCGCACACGCCTTTTCAGTTCTGCCCACAAATATTCTATAGGATTGAGGTCAGGGCATTGTGATGGCCACTCCAGTACCTTGACTTTGTTGTCCTTAAGCCATTTTGCCACAACTTTGGAAGTATGCTTGGGGTCATTGTCTATTTGGAAGACCCATTTGCAACCAAGCTTTAACTTCCTGACTGATGTCTTGAGATGTTGCTTCAATATATCCACATATTTTCCTCCCTCATGATGCCATCTATTTTGTGAAGTGCACCAGTCCCTCCTGCAGCAAAGCACCCCCACAACATGATGCTGCCACCCACCGTGCTTCATGTTTTTGGATGGTGTTCTTCGGCTTGCAAGCATCCCCCTTTTTCCTCCAAACATAACGATGGTCATTATTGCCAAACAGTAATTTTTTTGTTTCATCAGACCAGAGGACATTTCCCAAACCGTAGTCTGGCTTTTTAATGGCAGTTTTGGAGCAGTGGCTTCTTCCTTGCTGAGCGGCCTTTCAGGTTATGTCGATATAGGACTTGTTTTACTGTGGATATAGATACTTTTGCACCTGTATCCTCCAGCATCTTCACAAGGTCTTTTGCTCTTGTTCTGGGATTGATTTGCACTTCTCGCACCAAAGTAAGTTAATCTCTAGGAGACAGAATGCGTCTATTATTTGTACAGATGAACATGGCACCTTCAGGTGTTTGGAAATTGCTCCCAAGGATGAACCAGACTTGTGGAGGTCTACAGTTCTTTTTCTGAGGTCTTGGCTGATACAATGAATTATAAGTGAAATAATCTGTCTGTAAACAATTGTTGGAAAAAATTACTTGTGTCATGCACAAAGTAGATGTCCTAACCGACTTGCCAAAACTATAGTTCGTTAACAAGAAATTTGTGGAGTGGTTGAAACATGAGTTTTAATGACTCCAACCTAAGTGTATGTAAACTTCCGACTTCAACTGTATGTGCAAAAAGACAAGTTCACCTTGTATCTTTCATCGAGTCCGATGGCTTATTCATCACAAAACCATTTGATGTTGCCAATTATTTTAATGATTACATCATTGGCCAAGTGGGCAAACGTAGGCAGGAAATGCCAACTATGAACAGCGAGCCATCGTATTCATACAGAAAAAAAGCTAATAATGAAGGAATAACATTGTAATTTCACATTTTGTAAAGTTAGAGAGAGGGGGATTGTGTGAGAGAGGTGGATTGTTTTGGCATTGACAACTTAGATGTAAAGCTGGTGAGGATGGTAACTGACTCTATAGCCACTCCTGTCTGTCATATCTTTAATCTGAGCCTAGAGGTGTTTGTCTTCAGGCCTGGAGGGAAGCCAAAGTCAAGAATGGTGAAGTTGCCCAGGAATAGTAAAGCAGCCTTTTCTGGTTCTTACAGTCGACCTATAAGCTTGCTGCCAGCTCTTAGCAAACTGTTGGAAAAAATACAATGCTATTTCTCTGTAAACAAATTAACAACATACTTTCAACATTCTTATAGAGAAGGGCACTCAACATGTAGTGCACTGACACAAATGACATTGATAATAAGAAGACTGCGGGAGCTGTACTGTTAGATTTCAGTGCAGCCTTTAATATTATTGACCATAACCTGGTGTTGAAAAACCGTATGTGTTATGGTTATGGTTGGTGTATGGCAGGGCGGCGCCCTTGGCCCTCTACTCTTTTCTGTTTTTACCAATGACCTGACACTGACATTAAACAAAGCCTATATGTCCATGTATGCTAATGATTCAACCCTATACATGTCAGCGACCCCAGTTAGTGAAATCACTGCAACCCTAAACAAAGAGTTGCAGTGAGTTTTAGAATGGTTGGTCAGTAGGGCTGACCCCAATTAGTCTACTGGTCGATTGTTTGGTCCATAGGCTGTTGGTAGACCGAGATTTCTTTAATCGAGCAGTCTCAATTATTTATATTTGTTTATGGTACACAAGACACTTCTCTGATTTGCACCTGTCTCAGTGGACAAATCCATTGCGGATACAATGGGGATGGCACAGTCCATCACTCTAAGACGTAATACTGAAATTTTATATGGTTATTTTATGTAAAAAATAATTGTGCGAAACTTATAAATCTAATATTATTTAAAGACAAATGCGCTTTCTCTCGCGTTGGATACAGTCGCTGTCCGTGGTTCTGAAACATAATCTTCACTGCACCATAGAATTTGTGCCTTTCCATATGTTGCTATGTGCATAAATTAACCAGCATATTGGGATTGAGAACAAGGAGGCAGCAGCAGAGACGAGGAAACAGCCCTTGCCTTAGCCGAATTGTCTAAGAAAGGTGAGGAGAGAGGAAACCCCAATTTAATTAGGTCTATAATCAATAGCCAAACTGTTAAATGGGCCTGGCTTTATAAATCATCCATATTTACTGTATGTACAGAAATAAGACAGATCTTGCTTCTGTTGCCTGTTTGAGTGTTTGTTTAATAGCCTACTGATTCAGTGAGCACCAAGCCTCATGCATCGGTAAAATGTTGGATAAAGCAATTTCACAGATTCGGCTGTTTTTAATCTTTGCTGTGCTGTAGTAAAGGCTTGATAATTTTGGGGGGAACAGACTGGTATTACTTAGAATTTATTCAGTTTCACCTAGTATACCAGACATTCATGCTTTGAAATGCAATCAAGCATTTTTTTAAAATTAAATAACAAAGGAAGCTTTGAATAATTACCTAAACAATAAATAAACCCAATTCACAAATGCATGCACCTGTTTTTAGTCTGCTGTAATAAATGACGTATCTTTTTATTTGTATTTATTAGAACAGACTCTCTGCTACACAACCAGTAAACATTTGCCTGTTCCAATTTATTTTTCATGTCCTCCGCATCCATTTTGCTGTCGATTACTGTGTTCGGAGTTTGTTATAACCAATTTATTAATGTGATTATATGCTATAGGTCAGGCCCTATTGGTCACATGCATGTGATGCTTCCATGTTTCATGTAAAGAGAGCAAGGGTTGAGGGAAGGGTTGCACATTTTGTGGAAACTTTCTGTGGGAATTAACGGAATATATGGGAATTAATGGGAATATATGGGAATTATCGGAAATATATGCGAATTAATATTAAAACCATTTAAATGTAGATTTCTTTTGCGTTGGATAAATTTACCATATCATATGGAGACAGAAACATGAACCTTTTACCTTATACATAATTGCAAATGATTAAATCCTTCCAATAGAAATAAAATTTAAAAAATGAGTTACGAATTCAACTTTACTTAAATGAGTTGACTCTTCACATGGGAGGATTTCACTGAACAACAAAAAAAAGGGAATATTGAATGATCCCCAATGATCCATCGCATCTCCCAAAAACATTTTCAACATACATCTGTAAAATGATAGTCTAGAAACTAAGGATTTGGTTGTCTTCCTCTCAGGCTTCCATGTCTTCTCCCTGGACCTCCTCAATGTCCACCTCTTAAACATCAGACTCTGAGGCCTCATCTTCACTGTCACTTTCCAACCTTGTTGAGGATGGCTCATTGTCAGGCTCAAAATGCCTGAGATTTGCCAGGATGGCCACCAATTATTCAACCCTTGTATTGGTCAGCCTGTTGCGTGCTTTGGTGTGTGTGTGTTCCCAAACAAGGACCAGTTGCGCTCTTAGGCAGCTGATGTTGGTGGGATTTGGAGGATGATGGAGGCAACAGGGAGAAAAGCCTCAGATCCACAAAGTCCCTTCTACCAGGTGGCTGATGAGATATGTTGGCACAACTGCCATATTGCATCTCCATCCCAAAGCCCTTGCTTGGAAGTGTACTTCGTCAGACTGCCAAGAACCTTGCCCTCATCCAGGCCAAGGTGGCGAGACACGGTAGTGATGACACCATAGGCCTTGTAGATCTCTGCACCAGAAAGGATGCTCTTGCCAGCATACTTGGGGTCCAACATGTACGCTGCGGCGTGTATGGGCTTCAGGCAGGCAGAAGTCTTCAAGCTTTTTGATATATTTCAGAACTGCAGTTTCCTCTGCTTGGAGCAACAGTGAAGTGGGCAGGGCAGTACGGATTTCTTCTCTTACATCTGCAAGCAGAGTCTGAACATCAGACAGGATGGCATTGTCAATCTGTGCAAAGGCTACTGCTATAGGTTTCAGGAGTTTCAGGCTGCTTACCACTCTCTCCCAAAATACATAATCCAGGAGGATCCTCTTGATGGGGCTGTTCATATCGGCAAACTGTGATATGGCCATTTCTTGGAGAGACTTGGAGACTGTCAAACATGATGACAACACCACTCCAATGGGTGTTGCTGAGCAGCTTCAATGTGGTCCTCTTATTCTTCCCACTTTGCTTGATGAGGTAGATTGCTGCTATAACTTGATGACCTTCACATACCTAACCATTTCCTTGGCTCTCTTGTAGAGTGTATCCATTGTTTTTAGTGCCATGATGCCCTTGAGGAGCAGATTCAATGCATGAGCAGCACAGCCAATGGGTGTGTTGTGAGGGTAGGACTCAACTTTAGACCAAGCAGCCTTCAAGTTCGCAGCATTGACTGTCACCAGTGCAAATGCCTTCTGTGGTCCAAGGTCATCTGCAATGTAGAGACCAGAGTGTCTGTTGTCCCTCGTGTCTGTGCTCTTGTAGAATACTGGTTGAGGGGTGGAGATGATGTAGTTAATTATTCCTTGCCCACGAACACCAATCAGAGATGATTGCAATACAGTGCTTTCTCTATGATTTGCTTGACCCTCACTTGAACTCTGTTGAACTCTGCATCCAGAAAATGAGTAGAGAAAGCATGTCTGCTTGGAGGGGTGTATGCTGGACAAAGAACATTCAGAAATCTCTTCCAATATACATGGCCTGTGAGCATCAGAGGTGAACCAGTTGCATACACAGCTCGAGACATTCATCAGCATTTCTCTGACTACGTTCCTCCATTGAGTCAAAAAAACTTCTAATTCCAGGAGGACCATGAGCTGCTGTTATCGATAAGGTGTCTGATTCATAATTTTCACCTCAAATAGAAGTAGAGGGACTTTTGTCAGAGGTTTCTTGTTGTCAGCGCTGAGGGAACTTTATGCACTTGGCCAGATGATTCTGCATCTTTGTTGCATTCTTCACATATGATTTGGCACCGTATTTGCAAATGTATACAGCTTCTCCTTCTATATTAGCTGCAGTGAAAGGTCTCCACACATCAGATAGTGCCGTGGAATTTTCCTGTAAAGATTGTATAGTTAAGCAGTTAGATTAAACAACTCCTTTGTAAGATAAATGTTTTAAAATGAAACGTATGGAAACAGGTGAATTAACACTCCTCAGTTAGCAGGCTCAAGCAAGCTAAAACCCACATGGTAGCAAAAACGAACTAGCAGAAATTGTTAACAAGTTAGAAATGATTTAAACACACTTTGCTGTTGGCTACTAGTTAACAAAAAAATAATGTATGTCATATAAAATATATTCACCCCACCCAGTATTGTAATCAAAACTTACCAGAAAGCATGTAGTCCTTGGCTCGACAGTGTAGTAGTGTGCAAGATCTTGAGAATCAGCTGTACATGTGATGGAAGAATGCACTGTGCATGCAGAAGGTTGCAATTCCATTGAATTGGGGATAGTTTAACCAAAATATGCCACAAGACCTAGAATTGCCTTATGTTAATCCCACAAAAAAGATTCACTGTTATAAGCTAACTTTTTTGGACGAATTTAAGCAAAATTTCCAAAATTCCCATGGAAAATTCCAGAAATTTAACCGGAAAGTTACCGTCCCTTTGCAACCCTAGTTGAGGGAATAGGGAATGTTATTAATAAACAAATTAGTGATTTCGGAAACAGAACTTTTCAGTCAGAAACAAGTAAGAAACTAAATGGCTGACATGTTACAGCTTCAGCACGGGCAGCTCAATAAACACTTGCTGTGCTGTGGTGCCTTTTCATGGCAGTAGGGAGGAGAGCAAGACATTGTGAGCCAGTCACACAGGCACTCGCTGATTTTTTTTTTTAACACATTGTGATCATCAGGCTCTTTCTTGAGTCATTTGTGTGTCTTAATTATTTAATCAAATGTGTGCTTAATCAAAGCATCAGACAAGCTCAGTGCATATGTAGTAGATTTTATTCAAACACATGTGTCTGTCTATATATGGAAAATAATACATTCAAACATTTCGACCAATCAATTGGTCGAAAGAACAGGATGACTCTTGGTCAACCAAGATTTTTTTTTGTCGGGGACAGCCCTAGTGGCCATTAATAAACTGATCCTGATCATCTCTAAAACTATGAATATTGTGTTTGGTACAGATCTTTCCCTAAGTTCTAGACATCTGAATCTGGTAGTGAATGGTCTGGCTGTTGAGCAAGTTGAGGAGACTGAATTACTTGGTGTTACCTTAGATTGTAAACATATTGTTTCAGTGGTTGTAAAGATTGGGAGAGGTATGTTTGTGATAAAGAGATGCTCTGCTTTTTTGACACCACACTCCACAAAGCAAGTCCTGCAGGCTCTAGTTGTTTTATCTTCTCTTGATTATTGTCCAGTCATATGGTCAAGTACTGCAAAGAAGGACCTAGTTAAGCTGCAGCTGGCTGAGAAAAGAGTGTCTCGTTTTGCTTGCTTTTCTTGGCTAAGAGTTGAGGAAAGACTGCATCACTTCTTGTTTTTATAAGAAACAATGTGTTGGAAATTCCAAATTGTTTGCATAGTCAACTTACACTCAGCACTGACACACACACTTCTGATTCAGTCATAATGGATGGTTGATTGATAGGTAATTATCATAATTCTGAATAGAATATGCTGAATGCATGCATTCGATGATACAGCACAAAGCTATTTAGGTACATTTACAGTTATTGAATGTTTACTTTGCTGTAATACTAATAATCACTGATAGATTGGTAGACCTGTTTCTGAGCTAATGTATTCCATTTTCTAAGCTAATATATGCCATTGCCTATATTCATTAATTAGCACGTTATATTCAGCTACAGTAATTGATTGTTCACTTGGTTCTCATGCTGAGGTGAGTAGAGGGTGAACAGAGAGAGAGACCCAGCAAGAGAGTTGGAGGGGGGAGAGGGAAAGGGAGAGCAAGACAGAGAGAGAATGAAACAGAGGGAGAGAGAGCGAGATTGGGAGAGAGAGAGATGCTCTAGTGCCTTTCACCTTGTCTGTCGTCAGACATACACCTGCACCTGATCGTGACGGGGGACCTTTATTTACCTTAATGAATGTTAATTACCTCTAATTACACAGTTCAATCAGCACTCCAATGGGCGTGTGTGGGGGGGGGGGGGGGGTCGACTCAGCAGTGACTCACAGTTTATTTTAAGACAATGGCTGTCAGCAGAATGAGGAGTGTGTTGACATCTATAGTGTGCCATGCAAACTGTAGTGTGTCCTATTATTTCAGCATGTTTGAATAGGTGTGTGTGCTATCTCATGAAGGATTCAAAGTGAGCAGCAAGGCAGGAAAGGCCCCAACATACAGCTGAATGAGTAAAGGGGAAAAGAGGGAAACACATCTGTGATGTCATGATTTTCTCTAGTCTGCTCTGCACTTCAGAGGGGAGGCTGGCGGTTCTCATCCTATGATATCACAAGGAGCCTAGTTCTCCCAGTTCAATAAAGGTTTGAAATGAAGAAAGGATAAATGGGTTAACACAGTAAGACGGATAAGTACACACCCTGGTCTGAGTAAACTCGGGCAACTCAATAATCTACTACTCGAACAGTGTATTGAAGGTATTTAAAGAATAAGTGTGTGACTACTTAAGCTATTTTTACTAAATTATCCCTCACTTAACAAACCCCCCCCCCCCTTTTCAGTTTTTTTGTTAAATTGAAAACAGCTCTTGAGTTAAGTAAATTCCGCTGTAGCAATTTGAATTCCATTTCCATAATATTATCAATAACATTTTCCTGGGCCACCATAATGACTTTCAGATTTGTCATAGTGTCTTTCATTTTTATGGCCTCTTGAATATTCAATAAGCCACAAAGGGCATGACAGAAAGTCTTTATCTGAACATGAATCTCTTTCCTCTGGAAAGGTGATATTAATGTAATACAGGACATGAGGTTGTATGAGACTAGAGAACAGTTATGACTTTAACATAGACTGCTGTTGTGAGAAGGAGAGAGAGAGTGCAGCAATACCCTTTTCAAACTTCTGAGCCAAGCCAAGCTGTACTCCGCTGGCCTGGTTACAAATCTACCTATGTTGCTGGAACGGTGCTTGTAAAGATGTTTGAGGTTGTAGTAGTAGTGAGGACCAAAAATAATGTTGGCCTGAGTATTTGAGTTGAGCATCCCCAGCTCCACCTGGGGGAAAAAGGAGGCTTAGCCCCCTCAGTTTAAATGTGTGCCCCCAACCTTTTAATTTGACATACCTATATATAAATAGCAAAAAAGATGGACAGAGCGTCCCGCTGTGTGCGTAGGGGGCTATGGAAAACCGCTGGGGCGGTTAGGTATGACTAGGGCTGTTGCGTGGACCGTATTACCGTCACACCGGCGGTAACGAGTCATGAAGGCAGTCAAATTCCACGTGACCGTTTAGTCACGGTAATTAGGCTTCTTCTAGCTCTGATGCTGTCATTAGTAGCCTACCAAACTTGCTAACTGCCTGGTACTCAGCACTCTATTGTCCCTCTAATCACTCTGACATCAATGCAAATGTCTTTGAAATCTAATCAAACACTTCATGAGAGCCAATGAGCTCATGTTCCGCAACATTTCAGTAGGCTATGCAATTGCACGAGAAAACCGAGTGATGGCCTATATGGCCTCAGCTTTCTATAGGCTAGGCCTACTATATTTATTTCTCAACTTTCCTAATAATAAGCACATTGCTTACAACAGGAGTGTAGCCTACCTGGCTGGCATGGAAATGAACCATGGGAAAAGTGTCCTCAATTCGCTATTTAAGTGCATAGATGACATGTATGTTTCGATACAGGTGCTTGATAAGGGTCTACATCAAAACAAATTTCACACATACAGTACCAGTCAAAGGTTTGAACACACCTACTCATTCAAGGGTTTTTCTTTATTTTTACTATTTTCTACATTTTAGAATAATAGTGAAGACATCAAAACTATGAAATAACACATATGGAATCATGTACTGACCAAAAAAGTGTTAAACAAATCAAAATATATTTTATATTTGAGATTCTTCAAAGTAGCCTCCCTTTGCCTTGATGACAGCTTTGCACATTCTTGGCATTCTCTCAACCAGTTTCATGAGGTAGTCACCTGGAATGCATTTCAATTAACAGGTGTGTTTTGTTAAAGTTAATTTGTTGAATTTCTTTCCTCCTTAATGCCTTGAGACTGTCAGTTGTGTTGTGACAAGGTAGGGGGGTATACAGAAGATAGCCCTATTTGGTAAAAGGCCAAGTCCATATTATGGCAAGAGCAGCTCAAATAAGCAAAGAGAAACGACAGTCCATCTTTACTTTAAGATACGGTCAGTCAATCCAGAAAATTTCAAGAACTTTGAAAGTTTCTTCAAGTGCAGTCGCAAAAACCATCTTGCACTATGATGAAACTGGCTCTCATGAGGACCAACACAGGAAAGGAAGACCCAGAGTTACCTCTGCTGCAGAGGATAAGTTCATTAGAGTTACCAACCTCAGAAATTGCAGCCCAAATAAATGCTTCACAGAGTTCAAGTAACAGACACATCTCAACATCAACTGTGCGTGAATCAGGCCTTCATGGTCGAATTGCTGCAAAGAAACCACTACTAAAGGACACCAATAATAAGAAGAGACTTGCTTGGGCCAAGAAACACGAGCAATGGACATTAGACCGGTGGAAATCTGTCCTTTGGTCTGATGAGTCCACATTTTTTAATTTTGGTTCCAACCGCTGTGTCTTTGTGAGACTCAGAGTAGGTGAACGGATGATCTCCGCATTTGTGTTCCCACCGTGTAGAATGATGGAGGAGGTGTGATGGTGTGGGGGTGCTTTGCTGGTGACACTGTCAGTGATTTATTTAGAATTCAAGGCACACTTAACCAGCATGGCTACCACAGTATTCTGCAGCGATATGCCATCCCATCTGGTTTGCGCTTAGTGGGACTATCATTTGTTTTTCAACAGGATAATGACCCAAAACACACCTCCAGGCTGTGTAAGGGCTATTTGACCAAGAAGGAGAGTGATTGAGTGCTGCATCAGAGGACCTGGCCTCCACAATCATCTGACCTCAACCCAATTGAGATGGTTTGGGATGAGTTGGACTGCAGAGTGAAGGAAAAGCAGCCAACAACTGCTAAGCATATGTGGGAACTCCTTCAAGACTGTTGGAAAAGCATTACTCATGAAGCTGATTGAGAGAATGCCAAGCATGTGCAAAGCTGCCATCAAGGCAAAGGGTGGCTACTTTGAAGAATCTCAAATATAAAAAAATTAAGAAAAACCCTTGAATGAGTAGGTGTGTCCAAACTTTTGACTGGTACTGTATATTTGTAAATATTACCATTTATATTTGAAACACCAGTGCTGTGTAAATACATCTAAAACTCTTTTGCATCTCTACCTGTCTGCCTCCTGCTGAATCTTTGTCCTTACTACTGCTAGAAGGCCCCTATTTTACACGGCGGAGGTAGGCTACACATTTCACACCAACCTGTTACTTCAAAAGTACTCAATGATCTCGAACTCTTGAGTGTCTGCATTTGAACTTTATGTTTATTGTGGTATAGCGTGATATAAGCAGAGTTCAATATAATTCCCCTCGCCGATTTCAACTGCCCCCTTAGTCACTTTATCCTGGCGCCGAGTCTGATCTTCAGAGAATAAGACCCTAATTGTGTTGAGCTGAATCAAGGAAAGTAGCTCAACTGTGTTAATATGACAGCGTCTTTGTAATATTGAATAGGGCTAACTGGCTCAGTTAAAAAGGTCAGCCTTTCCAAGGCCTCACCTGCGTATCTCTGCTGGGGGGGAAAGAGAAGAATACACACTGTACATAGATTCCCCTGGCTCAGGATGTGTTGGATGATAGTTGTTATTTCCTCCAGGCCTCTCGTCTCTCCAGGGGGGAAGGAGGAAGATAATTGCAGGTGCATTGTGCGCTAATAACCCCCCCCCCCCCTCCAGTAACGCCACAGGTTGCTAAGATTTAATTATAATTACCTACCTAGCGCTCTCTCTCTCTCTCTCTCTCTCCTGACGCTGATTGCAAATCCATGTGTCTTGATTAGAAGTGTTGCTTCTGAATACACACAGACCAAGAAGAAAGAGGTGAAAGAGAAAGCAAGATAAAGGAGAAAGAGCGAGAGAAGGGGAGGTGAAAGAGAGCAGAAGAGGGAGGGTAGAGAGATGAGAAAATACGATAGATGTGTATGAGTGAAAGAGACCGACAGAGCATTTACTTCTTAAGGCGTTTATGATGATTCATTTTCCCGTTAATGTTATTGACCTCCAGACTGTCTTGTCAGCTGTTGTGTAATAAATACATGTTTTAGTCTTCCTCACAGAAGATTTCTATTACTTGGGTCGTTCCATGAAATGAGTGCCTTTTTGTGACCTTTGTGACCTGTGTGAAGCTAGCCACAATAAGTATTAGCCACAATAGCGGTATTTGCGGTTCACCTTCAAAATAGAGGTCCCCATTTAAAACTGATGCAACGGATACAAATAGTGGAATAATGACATATTTGGATTACAAAACGCTGAACAAGGTTGGAATTTTATATAAATTCAACAAAAGACAAGTAGTTACACACAAAAATAAAAAAATGTCTTGAAATAACACTGTTGATGTAATATACTTGTTGACAAGTATATTGACAAATATTAGCTCTGTTTCTCTTATTGTGGGACCTTAACTTTGGGAAATCACCTCACTATCCAACCTTTTGAGCATATTGACATTCATATTGCAATGTACAGCTTTAGCTATGAGTCGTGGGCAATGTTCCCTCTAAGTTGCGAGCAGGCGCGCAGCTCCCCCAGGACTGCCACACAGAAGAAATATCAGCACGCGCAGAGAAGCACAAGATTTAACTTTTCCCCGTTATTGAACACTATCAACATTTCCCTTTACTGTGAAAATTGTAAATGAATCAACATACCGAAACAAAACTATGCAAGAGATTTTGTTGTAGGCAGAGCTGCAGTAGGCCTATATGCAAATAGACCATTGACATATATATATCTGTGCCATTCATGTTGATCTGTACTGTTTTTACAGCATGAACGGTCATGAGAAGATGCGCTTGTTTTGAGATCAAAGCGAGAGCTACATGTAGTGACTTGTGCACATTTGTACATTTGTTCCTATCCTTTGCTAGTTAGTGAGTTATTAGCCCAGTTAGAGATCATACTGTAGGCTGAACGCTATTTCTATGTTAAAATATTATGGGATGCATTTTCTCCATAGTATTTTATGGTAGGCCACTCTGGTAGGCCTACATTGATTAAATAGCCACAGTAGCCTACTTGACCACTGTTAAAATGGAGTTAAGGCGGGTATAGCCTCAGTAAACGCACACCGGACGTTTCACAGAATTTTCACAACTAAAGTTTGCTGACCTGAAATTTGCTCAGTGATGGAAAAAAAATATTGGTGTATCAACCTACTCGGTGACACCTACAGAACACAACCGTGAAGAGTTTACACAAATATTAGAGTTGTTGCTCTTATTTAACTGTTAACTCTTTAACTATTGAACATTAAAAGCATGTTATATTAAATAAAGTGTCCATTAATATAGACCACATGGAGAATTCAATAAATCAGCATTTGAGTTGTGTTCTGTGGGTATCACTGAGTAGGCTGATGACCCAAGATCCATAGGTAAGGCTGTATATTGCAATATGAATGTCAATATGCACAGTAGGTTGACTGACATTCACATTAGCTCACCAAAGTCCTGCAATAAGAGTCTACGATACTGATATTTGTGTAAACTCTTCACAGTTGTGTTCTGTTGGTATCACGGAGTAGGCTGATACCCCATTTCATGAAACCTGTCTTCTGTGGACTGAATTCTTGCTTTACCTGCACTAGACCTATGCCTCCCGCCCCTCATCCCCCCCATTATTAAATAGAATTGTGCCTATCCCTGCCACCCACAAAGGCCTGTTGGTAGTGTAGGCCTTGCCAACCAACCCAGGAGGTGCTCTATGTGTGTGAGTCCTCCGATAGCCCTTGTCTTGTTTACTTGTTTGATTTATAGTCTGACAGACCCACTGAATTGGGTGTGATTGGATGGGATGGAGCTTTGTTTAGCCTACTGTGTGGCCCCTCATCAGTACCCATTCAAGGTCACCTGCACAAAGACAGCAGTGTGTCTTCTGGTGCAGCTCTGGTCTGCTTGTTTGTGTGCGCATGCGTGTGTTGGCACCAAGGCAAGGGAGGGGGAGACCGAAAAGAATAAAGGGATTTTTTCTGTTTTTTTCATTCAACCACTCCTATTGTAATGAGTATAGGGAGGAGGCAGTTAAGCTGACGTTCAGTGTCGTTCATGCGGGTCGTAATATGGCAGCAGATCTGAATTGTGCTGATCTGGTTAGTCAGGCAGCAATCAGCTTAATGTGTGTCCCAAACGGCACTCTGTTCCCTAAATTGTGCACTACTTTTGACCAGGCCCATATGGGCCCTGTTAAAAAAAAGTAGTGTACCCTAAAAGGAATAGGATGCCATTTGGGAAGCAGATTTGGTCTGAAATGGCTCTATTCTATTTAGAGTGAGTGGCTGTGCCTGAAGGTTACAGTGCACCCCTGTTCTGCTGCATTCAGCGGCACACACACTTTTAGAGCTAGCCTCTTTGAGGCACTACACATATGCATGCAAATGCGCGTGCACACACACACACTGTTAGGTATGAGAGACAGTACAAGAGAGAGTGACTGACTGGAATTTGTAAGTGACAATCCAAATACATAGGTGTCTATTACTGGATGAGAGGTCTTGTGGAATACTTGTGAAACCCTGTCTGAATCCTATTTGTCTGTGTAATCCTGTTATTAACTCGTCTACAGCAGGATTTCCTTACATGGCTTTTCACTATATGCTTGTGGAATCAACTGCTACAGTTTAAAATTGTCCTTTTTTTTGGCATTCTAAGATTAGAACTAAACGGAACATTCACAATCAAGCTTCTCTGTAACAGTGGCTGGGCCTGTATTCATAAAGCGTATCAGAGTAGTCCTAGGGGTGCTGATCTAGTATCAGTGTGAAAATACTCCCAAGTGTGAAGTTCAGTTTTTCATCTCACAATTACTATTTTTATAGAGAAACAACAAAATGGGATGTTCTGAGTCCATGTCAATGCAAAATTTTTATCAAAATAAAATGTTTGCCGTCTCAAATAAATCTAACACGTTTAGCTTTTTGAGTTGCGCACCTAGCTAGAGAGGAACGTGTTTTGCTAGCGAGGTTTCTGTAGCAGAGTTTGCAATACAAATGCCCACCCGATTGATACAAAGCATGACGTAATTCTGTCATGTAGGCCTACTTTGCAGTTAACATTTACATGTTTGAGAAGGTTTTGGGGAAAGCCTTTCTATTTCCCACAAGACCGTTATCATTAGCATAGCTACTGGCTACACAAAGTGATAGGCCTAGTTGATTGCATGTGGCATTGATTTTGCAAACACCGTTTGCGAATGCTCGGACATGGACTGATCTCCGAACAGACCATGCGATTAATCAGGGGGGGCCTGATCCTAGATCAGCACTCCTACTCTGAGACTCTTTGTGAATACAGGCCCTGGTCTACTCCAATTGGAGCCATAAAAGACAGAGGATTTAGGGCTTAATCAACAGTCGATTTGCTAAACTGGCAAAATTGAACATAGTCCTAAAGTGTCTTTTTTTGTTTTTTTATTTCATAATTACAATGAGGAGAATGGGTCGATTTCATGGTGGAGGGAAGGGAGGGGAACACTGGACAGTACAAATGACCTAGGGGAATTGTCAGAAAGGGAGGGGAGAGAGAAACCTTTTCATTTTCTTCTTTTGCAATTTTACTTCCATCCTTCAGAAGAGGTAGGCTATTGGTTTCTGGGTTAAAAATAGATAGATGTTCTTCCCAATGTAAAGCACTGATACAAGAAAAAAACATCCAGATCCATGTCCTTTTGATAGATCTATCAGCTGTCTCCTTCAGTCTTGCTGTCTAAGTAAAGGGGACTTGTATTACTCTTAGGCTGGGGTCCTAGACCCCAATTTCAGGCTGCCTAAATGACTGCCTGAGTACATTTCTGCAAGGTGGGCCTGGCTAGTGCTATGACAGTGCTAGTCATCAGTATTTTGAAGATGACTCTATTTCTCAGAAGTTTAGACAACTAATATCACTGTGGTTTCTTACCATGCCTGGAGGGATGGTGGATGCGTTGTGAAAGAGGCTTGTGTAAGTTGGGTGTGTTGGTGTTGGATGGAATCCTGTCAGGTCAGGAAAGGCGTAAGGGAAGGTGCACACACAAACACACACACACACACACTCTTTCTCTCTCTCTCAAAGCTCAACTTGTATTCTCTGGCTTTAGAGGTGTTTTGGGATACTCTCTCAAGTTTTCCATGGCATGATGGGTGAGGCTTGTTATGACAGAGAAACATGCACAGACATCACCGTTACTGTGTATAGTCCATTAGTATATCAATGAATGGCGTCTCTGTTTTGTCTTCAACAGGGGCATTCCTGGAAAGAAGTGTGGAAACATCATTGTTAAGGCAGAAGAGATGGGAAACTGCAGGGTGAGTAGTGATGGCAGGGGATATGGAGGGAAAGGGAATTTTGGGCTGCATCCCATTCCAAAAAAACTGACTGCCCTTGTTAACTCCCCAAACCATACAGTGGCTTGTGAAAGTATTCAACCCCCTTGGCATTTTTCCTATTTTGTTGCCTTACAACCTGGAATTCAAATATTTTTTGGGGGGGGGTTCGTATCATTTGATTTACACAACATTAATTGTGAAACAAACAAGAAATAAGACAAAAAAACAGAACTTGAGCGTGCATAACTATTCACCCCTCACCCACCCAAGTCAATACTTTGTAGAGCCACCTTTTACAGCAATTACAGCTGCAAGTCTCTTGGGGTATGTCTCTATAAGCTTGGCACATCTAGCCACTGGGATTTTTTCCCATTCTTCAAGGCAAAACTACTCCAGCTCCTTCAAGTTAGATGGGTTCCGTTGGTGTACAGCAATCTTTAAGTCATACCACAGATTCGCAGTTGGATTGAGGTCTGGGCTTTGACTAGGCCATTCCAAGACCTTTAAATGTTTCCCCTTAAACCATTTGAGTGTTGCTTTAGCAGTATGCTTAGGGTCATTGTCCTGCTGGAAGGTGAACCTCCGTCCCAGTCTCAAATCTCTGGAAGACTGAAACAGGTTTTTCCTCAAGCATTTCCCTGTATTTAGTGCCATCCATCATTCCTTCAATTCTGAGCAGTTTCCCAGTCCCTGCCGATGAAAAACATCCCCACAGCATGATGCTGCCACCACCATGCTTCACTGTGGGGATGGTGTTCTCGGGGTGATGAGAGGTGTTGGGTTTGTGCCAGAAATAGCGTTTTCCTTGATGGCCAAAAAGCTAAATTTTAGTCTCATCTGTCCAGAGTACCTTCTTCCATATGTTTGGGGAGTCTTCCACATGCCTTTTTGTTTGCTTATTTTTTTCTTTAAGCAATGGCTTTTTTTCTGGCTACTCTTCTGTACGGCTTAAAGTGGTCCTATGGACAGATACTCCAGTCTCCGCTGTGGAGCTTTGCAGCTCCTTCAGGGTTATCTTTGGTCTCTTTGTTGCCTCTCAGATGAATGCCCTCCTTGCCTGTTCCGTGATTTTTGGTGGGCGGCCCTCTCTTGGCAGGTTTGTTGTGGTGCCATATTTTTTCCATTTTTTAATAATGGATTTAATGGTGCTCCGTGGGATGTTCAAAGTTTCTGATATTTTTTTATAACCCAACCCTGATCTGTACTTGTCCACAACTTTGTCCCTGACCTGTTTGGAGAGCTCCGTGCCGCTTGCTTGGTGGTGCCCCTCGCTTAGTGGTGTTGCAGACTCTGGGGCCTTTCAGAACAGGTGTATATATACTGAGATCATGTGACATGTCATGTGACACTTAGATTGCACACAGGTGGACTTTATTTAACTAATTATGTGACTTCTGAAGGTAATTGGTTGCACCAGAGCTTGTTTAGGGGCTTCATAGCAAAGGGGGTGAATACATATGCACGCACCACTTTTCCGTATTTTTTTTATTTTTTGAATTTTAAGTTACTTTTCCCATTTCACTTCACCAATTTAAGCTATTTTGTGTGTGTCCATTACATTAAATCCAAATTAAAATCAATTTAAATTACAGGTTGTAATGCAACAAAATAGGAAAAACTTTTGCAAGGCACTGTACATCACACAAGGACAACATCAATCAATAAACACTTTGCCATGGCATGTACATTACATTATATTGTTATGGATTTACTATCATAGGCTATTACTCTCACCTTGATGCTGAGTAGAGTTGCCCTGAGCTATGTCCTGTAATGTTACTGTTGACTGATCAGCATTAATGTCTGCATCTACAGTCGTGGCCAAAAGTTTTGAGAATGACACATATTAATTTTCACAAAGTCTGCTGCCTCAGTTTGTATGATGGCAATTTGCAAATACTCCAGAATGTCATGAAGAGTGATCAGATGAATTGCAATTAATTGCAAAGTCCCTTTTTGCCATGCAAATGAATTGATTTCCCCAAAAACATTTCCACTGCATTTCAGCACTGCCACAAAAGGACCAGCTGACATCATGTCAGTGATTCTCTCGTTAACACAGGTGTGAGTGTTGACGAGGACAAGGCTGGAGATCACTCTGTCATGCTGATTGAGTTCGAATAATGTCGTGGAAAAAATGATCATTAAATTATGACATTCATACAAGTAACTTGTGAATTCAATAATAACTTTAATTTAAGCACAATTAAAGGGAGCTGGCCTAGGAATCAGCTGACTCTGTGTCTTAGAGCACAGCCTTTATAGTATACTCCCTATTTCCATACATAGACCCCTCCCCAAGCTTTACAGCTTCCCATATGTCCTGTTTCAATAGGGGTCTTTGTTCCATGGTCTTCTGGCATCCTGCTTTTCCTCAGATCTTAATCAGTTCCAAAGGACCTTCCTGCTGGCCTCCTCAGCTCTGTTTAATCATTACCACATGTCCCTCTGCTGACCCTCTGCTCCTTAGGTCTGTTTGTTCAACTATTCAGCCTTAACCACTTTCCTGACTTCATCAGATATGGCTTCAACAAATCCTATACATTTATGTATGTCTTTCTGTCTTACTGCTTCAAAGTGATCAATCAGAATACTGAAAATGTAATAGATGTGGGAGATTAACTCATTACAATTATCTAAGTTAAGCTTGTTTTAGCACTTAAGCCTCATTATCAATACTATCATGTTGTCTGCTATCACATAGTACATTAATTAAATTAATCAATGTGTCTTAGCCATGTTTTCACCACCACAATAACAGACTGGAAGCTTCAAAAGGAGGGTGGTGCTTGGAATCATTGTTCTTCCTTGGTCAACCATGGTTACCTGCAAGGAAACACGTGCCGTCATCATTGCTTTGCACAAAAAGGGCTTCGTAGGCAAGGATATTGCTGCCAGTAAGATTGCACCTAAATCAACCATTTATCAGATCATCAAGAACTTCAAGGAGAGCGGTTCAATTGTTGTGAAGGCTTCAGGGCGCCCAAGATAGTTCAGCAAGCGCCAGGACCGTCAGCTGATTCAGCTGCGGGATCGGGGAACCACCAGTACAGAGCTTGCTCAGGAATGGCAGCAAGCAGGTGTGAGTGCATCTCCACGCACAGTGAGGCGAAGACTTTTGGAGGATGGCCTGGTGTCAAGAAGGGCAGCAAAGAAGCCACTTCTCTCCAGGAAAAACATCAGGGACAGACTGATATTCTGCAAAAGGTACAGGCATTGGACTGCTGAGGACTGGGGTAAAGTCATTTTCTCTGATGAATCCCCTTTCCGATTGTTTGGGGCATCCGGAAAAAAGCTTGTCCTGAGAAGACAAGGTGATCGCTACCATCAGTCCTGTGTCATGCCAACAGTAAAGCATCCTGAGCCCATTCATGTGTGGGGTTGCTTCTCAGCCAAGGGAGTGGGCTCACTCACAATTTTGCCTAAGAACACAGCCATGAATAAAGAATGCTACCAACACATCCTCCGAGAGAAACTTCTCCCAACCGTCCAGGAACAGTTTGGTGACGAACAATGCCTTTTCCAGCATGATGGAGCACCTTGCCATAAGGCAAAAGTGATAACTATGTGGCTCGGGGAACAAAACATTGATATGCTTGGTCCATGGCCAGGAAACTCCCCAGACCTTAATCCCATTGAGAACTTGTGGTCAATCCTCAAGAGGCAGGTGGACAAACAAAAACCCACAAATTTTGACAAACTCCAAGCATTGATTATGCAAGAATGGGCTGCCATCAGTCAGGATGTGGCCCAGAAGTTAATTGACATTATGCCAGGGCGTCTATAAAAGCCTTTGACACGTATGAAATGCTTGTAATTATACTTCAGTATTCCATAGTAACATCTGACAAAAATATCTAAAGACACTGAAGCAGCAAACTTTGTGGAAATTAATATTTGTGTCATTCTCAAAACTGTTGGCCATGGCTGTACTATCAGAAGTCTCTCATTAGTATCTCCTGTGAATACTGAGCTGTGAGCTGTGCTGTCAGTTTCATCAGTCTCAATGTCTCTCTCTGTTACTGTAGGAGTCCGTGATGATGCAGTTCTGTGGGAATAAACTGGACAAGAAAGATTTCTTCGGCAAGTCAGATCCTTTCCTCGTCTTCTACCGCAGCAATGAAGATGGCACGTGAGTATACTTTACCTACCCCTTCTTCAGATCCTCTCCTCCATTCAATTCCATCCATCAGTCCATCTGAGGGAAATTAGATTCCATTGAATTCCTTTAGGTTAACAACCTTGCCTCTCTTTGTTGGGGTGTGTGTGTGTGTGTGTGTTATAGCTTACTGGGTCTTCTCTCTCATCAACACAGGTCAGATAAGCAGGTCTACTCCTCTGAGGCGAGGCTTTACTACACACACACACACAAACACACACACCTATGTTACAGCCGGCAGAGCAGAGTAGAGATGACCTAGAGGGAGCAGTGGTTGGAGGGAAAGCTCCCTATTGCCCCCCTGACCTCTCTGTACAGGGGTCAATCCTCTCTCGCTCTCTCTCTCTCGCTCTTTCGCTTCCACACTGCACTATATTCACTTTAAAACCATTTACTTTTGCAGTGAATGATGATTATACTGAGGATTCCTCAGTTGATGGTAATTGCTTTTAAAACTGAAACAGATATTTTTTGTGTTGGTCATCATGATGACAAATGTTTTTTTTTGCTCGATATTTTGGTGAAGTATGGAAAAGAGGAATCAATGTCTTAGAGATTTGTATCACTAAATGAGTGTGATTTATCTTCTTGGGGGTGAAGAAAGATCTGAGGGAGCTGAGAGTCAGAGACATTTAAACTCGAGAAATCTTGAGAAAATCACAGGAAGATAGTTTGTCTCGCTAACTCTAACTTTGCACAGACACTCTGAGGAAATGAGAGAGCGAGAGGTGGGAAAAATAGTGGGGGATCAAGAGGAACAGTGAAAGGAATATTGTCCAGTGATTCATTGATCCATTGATCAGTGAATGGCTTGTCTTGTCGCTGTGTTTCTCCAGGTTCACAATCTGCCATAAGACAGAGGTGGTGAAGAACACACTAAACCCAGTGTGGCAGGCCTTCAAGATACCTGTCAGAGCACTCTGCAATGGAGACTACGACAGGTCAGTGTGTGTCTGTGTGTGTAGTGTGGCCAGCAAGATTAAACTGACATTAACTGTTTTGCTGAAGTGTGTGAGGGCCATGGTGATAATCATTTTTGTAAAAATGATTTGGTGACAGGATCTAATCTGCAAGAGGAGAAAATAGTTTTCAGATGGACTCCATTTTATAAGAATCACCATGCATGGAATTCCTTGGTTGCTAAGTTGGTTGTGAACCTATTAAATGCATATGGAAGCTATTATAATGAACTCCAAAGGAGAAATTAATGCTTGGTCTGCCTTCCTCTCTGCAATCATCTTTCTCCCTCAGTTGAGTAGTCTATTCACATGCCTGACTGACAGACAGGTGTCATGCCCTCACTCAAATGTAATGGCCCTTAAATCCAGGGTGTAAGAAGCGCTGCAATAGTTTTTCACCCCCAAGTTTGAAATTCCCAGTGTGTGTGTGTGCGTGTGTGCGTAATGTATAGGACAATGTGTGTGTGTGTCACTCTGCAATCCCATCTCAGGGATTGTGTTTGTATTCATCTCCAGTTGTCAGCGGGCTTGTTTGCCAGTGATAAGGCACAAAGCCCCAGATGGATGGTCTGAGCTAGTCAGGTTGCATTGATTGGAACAGAGCAGGGCCCTGGCTCTGTCTGAGTTGTTAGGAGGTTAGTTAGAGAGAGCTCATTGTTATCAGTGTGTGGGGAGCCAAGGAAGCGCGCGAATGAACGCTTACACAGACACCCACATATATATACATTGATTTACGCACACACACACAGCGAGAGTGTGAGTCTCTGGGGGTCTGGGATGAGAGATAAGGGAGAGGCAGGACGAGAGCCACGAGAGAACGCTAACAATGGAGAGCTGTGTGTCCCCCTGCTGATAGTACCACCGCTGATGGGCCCTTGTTAGAGACACACACCCCCACGCACGCACACATACACACTATACACACAGGGACTACAGAAGGAGCAGCAAACCCATTGTCTGTTCTGTCAACTCATCGCTCCTGTTGTGTCCTCAGAGCATCTTTATGTTGCGCTTCAATACAGTAATTGTTTTCTAATGAGGTAGTTAATAAAGTCCACTGCTGTTAGTATGAGCGGTCATCCCCCGTGCTGTCCTCCTCTACAGTAGATGTGCTTCCCAAATGGGTGCCATTTGGGACGCAGTGCAGGACTCCCTCCCTCAGGACCCAGGGGCGGTTTTCTGGTAGATTACTGTAGGGCTGGATGGCTTTTTATCTAGTCAGCTTAGATGGATGGTGATGGGCTCATCGTTCACTCCATTTAGTAGGAGGCTGAGCAGAGCGTTTGTGTGTGTGCGTGTATGTGTGCATACGTGTGTGTGTGTGTGTGTGTGTGTGTGTGTGTGTATCTTTGTGCTCTGACGATGCCGTAGTGTGCCTCCTCTTATCATCATACCCCCTTACGAACCCCTTCAGGAAACTCATTAACCTGTGACTTCTCACCCGGTGGTAATCTATAACTAATGATTACCTTTTCATCTAAGCATTTGTTCATTATTTTCTTCTTTCTTTTTTCTCATCTGAAAAGAGAGGTGAAATTGAGACAGGTGAAATTGGTGCTGGGTGAAATACGCATAGCCACAGTCAACTACTTATCTCTTGCCTCTGGTGAAGGAAAATGGCCACTTGTCAGGTGAAAACGATTCTTCAGTTTGAGGGAATTGGATGATGGTGGAAGAGCACTGCTTTTCTCTCTCTAACGTTCGCTATTTTGGAAACCAATTTAGACATGATATAGATTACTATAAACAATCCCCCTTCAGAATACTATACATTTGAACTTGAAACTTGTTTGGTGGGAATGTACAATGCCAATATCATAGATTCTGCTTATAATTGTCCTGTTAAAACTAAATAACTGTTTCTTTTATATATATATATATATGTGTGTGTTTTTTTTCCCACCCTACTAGAACGATCAAGATAGAATGCTACGACTGGGAAAGAGATGGAAGGTAATTTTAATTTGAGTCTTAATTGAAAAGCACCTTCATTAGCATGATGTAATCACTGTGTTATCTAAATTAGGATACTTTAACTAGTCCTAATCTATATTTCTAGAAGGTAAGGAAGCTGGAGTGGATGCTGATCCATTCAACACACATTGACACGTTGTTGTTGAAGTGGGGGAATTGGATTGGCCCATAAATATAGAGGCAGGGCCAAGGGCTGGGCAGCAGTAGAAGAAACACCAACTTGATATGAGTGTCATCATTTCATATTATGGGTTTAGTGGGCAAGGTTATTGCACTGGGGTATTACATTACAGTATGCTCTCACTCCCTCCGTCTCGTTGCCTCTTTATACCTGTCAGCGTTATGTCAAGTGTTACCAGACCTCTCTTTGCTTGCAGGTAGAGGGGTTACACTTTGTTTCCCGAATTCATTTTATTTTAAGGAAGTGCATTGAATATACAGTGCCATGAAAATGTATTTGACCCCTTTCTAATTTTCTCTACTTTTGCATATATTTGACACTGAATGTTATAGGATCTTAAACCAAAATGTAATATTAGAAATGGAACCTAAACGAACAAATAACACAACAATTACATACTTATTTCATTTATTTAATAAACAAAGTTACATTTGAAGTCGGACGTTTACATACACTTAGGCTGGAATCATTAAAACTCGTTTTTTTCAACCACTCCACAAATTTCTTGTTAACAAACTATAGTTTTGGCAAGTCAGTTAGGACATCTACTGTGTGCATGACACAAGTAATTTTTCCAACAATTGTTTACAGACAGATTATTTCACTTATAATTCACTGTATCACAATTCCAGTGGGTCAGAAGTTTACATACACTAAGTTGACTGTGCCTTTAAACAGCTTGGAAAATTCCAGAAAATGATGTCATGGCTTTAAAAGCTTCTGATAGGCTAATTGACATAATTTGAGTCAATTGGAGGTGTACCTGTGGATGTATTTCAAGGCCTACCTTCAAACTCAGTGCCTCTTTGCTTGACATCATGGGGAAATCAAAAGAAATCAGCCAAGACCTCAGAAAAAAAATTGTAGACCTCCACAAGTCTGGTTCATCCTTGGGAGCAGTTTCCGAACGCCTGAAGGTACCACGTTCATCTGTACAAACAATAGTACGCAAGTATAAACACCATGGGACCACGCAGCCGTCATACCGCTCAGGAAGGAGACGCATTCTGTCTCCTAGAGATGAATGTACTTTGGTGCAAAAAGTGCAAATCAATCCCAGAACAACAGCAAAGGACCTTGTGAAGATGCTGGAGGAAGCAGGTACAAAAGTATCTATATCCACAGTAAAACGACTCCTATATCGACATTACCTGAAAGGCCGCACAGCAAGGAAGAATCCACTGCTCCAAAACCGCCATAAAAAATCCAGACTACGGTTTGCAACTGCACATGGGGAAAAAGATCGTACTTTTCTGAGAAATGTCCTCTGGTCTGATGAAACAAAAATAGAACTGTTTGGTCATAATGACCATCGTTATGTTTGGAAGAAAAATGGGGAGGCTTGCAAGCCGAAGAACACCATCCCAACCGTGAAGCGCAGGGGTGGCAGCATCATTTTGTGGGGGTGCTTTGCTGCAGGAGGGGCTGGTGCACTTCACAAAATAGATGGCATCATGAGGCAGGAAAATGATGTGGATATATTGAAGCAACATCTCAAGACATCAGTCAGGAAGTTAAAGCTTGGTCGCAAAGGGTCTTCCAAATGGACAATGACCCCAAGCATACTTCCAAAGTTGTGGCAAAATGGCTTAAGGATAACAAAGTCAAGGTATTGGAGTGACCATCACAAAGCCCTAGATCCAAGTTAAACATTTTGAAGGCAATGCTACCAAATACTAATTGAGTGTATGTAAACTTCTGACCCACTGGGAATGTGATGAAATAAATAAAAGCTGAAATAAATCATTCTCTCTACTATTACTCTGGCATTTCACATTCTTAAAATAAAGTGGTGATCCTAACTGACCTAAGACAGGGAATTCTTACTCTGATTAAATGTCAGGAATTGTGAAAATGTATTTGGCTAATGTGTATGTAAACTTCCGACTGAGTTAAATTAGTTCTGCATGCAAGAGTGGGCCAAAATTCCTCCACAGCGATGTGAGAGACTGATCAACAACTACAGGAAGCATTTGGTTGCAATCATTGCAGCTCAAGGTGGCACAACCAGTCATTGAGTGTAAAGGTGCAATTACTTTTTCACACAGGGGAATTGTTGCATAACTTTGCATAACTTTATTTATTGTAGTCTCAGGTTCCCTTTATCTAATATAAGGTTTTTGTTGAAGATCTGATAACATTCAGTATCAAAAATAGAGAAAATCAGAAAGGGGGCAAATATTTTTTCCCACCCTCAAGTGGCTGCATGAAAAACACAAATGAAATCTCTATTTAATCACTCTCAAATAATTGTTAAATGTCTATCTCACTCTTTATTGCTTTAACATTTCATTAATAATAACTTATCTCAACTGATCTCGTTCCGTCCACTAGACTATTATAATACTTTGCAATACACTTCTTCATAGGCACGTCGATCAGGCTTCTGCCACTAACAGTGGTGCTTTGTGGGTTGTGTATTTGAAATGCTATGATTTTACTAATGATTGTTTTGTGCGTTGTGTCCTTAGCCATGACTTCATAGGAGAGTTCAGTACCAGCTACAGAGAGCTATCCAGAGGCCAGTCCCAGTTCAATGTGTATGAGGTAAGTGTGTGTGTGTGTGTGTGTGTGTGTGTGTGTGTGTGTGTGTGTGTGTCTACATGTGTGCATGCGTCATGTTTACGTATGTATGTGTACTTGGTGGAATGCAGTATTATGTATCTGTATACTTTTAACATCACTCACCCACACAGAAGCACATTTAGTAAATCTCCTCTGGAGCGATTCTTCATGGCATTTCTCCTGGAATTTCATTCACGGAGTTTGACGTAAAGTGAGGAAGTTTTGATGGATGGCCAGCCTCCATACTGCATCTCTTAAGATAGAACTGAACAGTTGTTCATTAACAAACAATATTCTGAGTGGGAAGCACACAGGGGGACCCTTATTTTAAGCAGCTGGTGTTTGTCTAATGAGAGAAAGAAGACACACAGCCACACTGTGATTGTGTTCTGTCATCCAAGATGCTGGCACTGGGACATGAGAATCTATCATCATTTCCCAAGACACAGCTCTTGGCATCCACCCATATTCTCTGGTTCATTTTTTTTCCTCCACAGTAAATTGTACAATTTAGGAGAGGAGGTTCTACATCACTACTGTCTGTGTGTCTGTGTGTTTGCGTGTGCCTTCTTCCCTTAACCATCCGTACATTTGTTAACAGTCATCACCCAATGCCCAGCATGGGGCCCGAACTCTGTTGTAAACATTGCCCCTTCACACAAAAAAACAAACACAAACACTGCTTATGGTTGTCCGTCGTGCCCGATGATCACCATCTTCTCTTCTCCTTGTGAAACACGCCGCATGTGAGCAGCTTCTGTCTCCCTGGTCTTCTCTGTCTATCTGTTGACTTGATGTGACATCTACTCTTGCCAGAGCAGTTACTGAACACAACACAAGGGAAACCAACTGTTACTGTGTGCGTATCAAATAAAATGTTATTGGTCACATATACATGGTTAGCAGATGTTAATGCGAGTGTAGCGAAATGCTTGTGCTTCTAGTTCTGACCGTGCAATAATATCTAACAAGTAAACAATTTCACAACAACTACCTTATACACACAAGTGTAAAGGAATGATTAAGAATATGTACATATATATAATGGATGAGCGATGGCCAAACGGCATAGGCAAGATGCAGTAGATGATATAGAGTACAGTATATACAGTGAGGGGAAAAAAGTATTTGATCCCCTGATGATTTTGTACGTTTGCCCACTGACAAAGAAGTGATCAGTCTATAATTTTAATGGTAGGTTTATTTGAACAGTGAGAGACAGAATAACAACAAAAAAATCCAGAAAAACGCATGTGAAAAATGTTATGAATTGATTTGCATTTTAATGAGGGAAATAAGTATTTGCTAATTAACTCGCTCACCGAATCAGCGTATACATCAATTTTGTTGTCCGATGCTATCAGGAACATATCCCAGTCCACGTGATCGAAGCAATCTTGAAGCGTGGAATCAGATTGGTCGGACCTGCGTTGAACAGACCTGAGCATGGGCATTTCTTGTTTTAGTTTCTGTCTGTAGGCTGGGAGCAACATAATGGAGTCGTGGTCAGATTTGCCAAAAGGAGGGCGAGGGAGGGCTTTGTATGCATTGCGGAAATTAGAGTAGCAATGATCCAGAGTTTTGCCTGCCCGGGTCGCGCATTCGATATGCTGATAAAATTTAGGGTGCCTTGTTTTCAGATTAGCCTTGTTAAAATCCCAAGCTACAATAAATGCAGCCTCAGGATATGTGGTTTCCAGTTTACATAGAGTCCAATGAAGTTCTTTCAGGGCCGTCGAGGTGTCTGCTTGGGTGGAGATATACAGTGAGGGAAAAAAGTATTTGATCCCCTGCTGATTTTGTACGTTTGCCCACTGACAAAGAAATGATCAGTCTATAATTTTAATGGTAGGTTTATTTGAACAGTGAGAGACAGAATAACAACAAAACAATCCTGAAAAAACGCTTGTGAAAAATGTTATAAATTGATTTGCATTTTAATGAGGGAAATAAGTATTTGACCCCCTCTCAATCAGAAAGATTTCTGGCTCTCAGGTGTCTTTTATACAGGTAACAAGCTGAGATTAGGAGCACACTCTTAAAGGGAGTGCTCCTAATCTCAGCTTGTTACCTGTATAAAAGACACCAGTCCACAGAAGCAAGCAATCAATCAATCAGATTCCAAACTCTCCACCATGGCCATGACCAAAGAGCTCTCCAAGGATGTCAGGGACAAGGTTGTAGACCTACACAAGGCTGGAATGGGCTACTAGACCATCGCCAAGCAGCTTGGTGAGAAGGTGACAACCGTTGGTGCGATTATTCGCAAATGGAAGAAACACAAAAGAACTGTCAATCTCTCTCGGCCTGGGGCTCCATACAAGATCTCACCTTGTGGTTGCAATGATCATGTGAACGGTGAGGAATCAGCCTAGAACTACACGGGAGGATCTTGTCAATGATCTCAAGGCAGCTGGGACCATAGTCACCAAGAAAACAATTGGTAACACACTACGCCGTGAAGGACTGAAATCCTGCAGCACCCACAAGGTCCCCCTGCTCAAGAAAGCACATATACATGCCCGTCAGAAGTTTGCCAATGAACATCTGAATGATTCAGAGGACAACTGGGTGAAAGTGTTGTGGTCAGATGAGACCAAAATGGAGCTCTTTGGCATCAACTCAACTTGCCGTGTTTGGAGGAGGATGAATGCTGCCTATGACCCCAAGAACACCATCCCCACCGTCAAACATGGAGGTGGAAACATTATGCTTTGGGGGTGTTTTTCTGCTAAGGGGACAGGACAACTTCACCGCATCAAAGGGACGATGGACGGGGCCATGTACCATCAAATCTTGGGTGAGAACCTCCTTCCCTCAGCCAGGGCATTGAAAATGGGTCGTGGATGGGTATTCCAGCATGACAATGACCCAAAACACACGGCCAAGGCAACAAAGGAGTGGCTCAAGAAGAAGCACATTAAGTCCTGAGTGGCCTAGCCAGTCTCCAGACCTTAATCCCATAGAAAATCTGTGGAGGGAGCTGAAGGTTCGAGTTGCCAAACATCAGCCTCGAAACCTTAATGACTTGGAGAAGATCTGCAAAGAGGAGTGGGACCATATCCCTCCTGAGATGTGTGCAAACCTGGTGGCCAACTACAAGAAACGTCTGACCTCTGATTGCCAGCAAGGGTTTTGCCACCAAGTACTAAGTCATGTTTTGCAGAGGGGTCAAATACTTATTTCCCTCATTAAAATGCAAATCAATTTATAACATTTTTGACATGCGTTTTTCTGGATTTTTTTGTTGTTATTCTGTCTCTCACTGTTCAAATAAACCTACCATTAAAATTATAGACTGATCATTTCTTTGTCAGTGGGAAAACGTACAAAATCAGCATGGGATCAAATACTTTTTTCCCTCACTGTACACGGCTGTGATTATAATCGAAGAGAATTCTCTTAGTAGATAATGCGGTCGGCATTTGATCGTAAGGAATTCTAGGTCAGGTGAACAAAAGGACTTGAGTTCCTGTATGTTGTTATGATGAGAGAGATCTAACTTTTGTATATTACTGTGTTATAATCAGACTCCATGTTTGAATGAGGCTGCTGTTCTGTCCACAGGTTATAAATCCGAAGAAGAAAGGAAAAAAGAAAAAATACCTAAACTCTGGAACGGTAAGCCACAACGGACACTGTCCATCCGTTCTCTTTATCTTGTTTATGTTGATTTGAGCTTGGTTTAGTCATTGTCTTTATTGTAAAGCCCGTTCCATCTTTGTATCAATATTGTCTCCAGGTAACACTGCTCTCGTTCCTGGTGGATATAGAAGTCACCTTCCTCGACTACATCAAAGGAGGGTGAGTGACACTGCATCTCTGCAGTGTGAATGCAGAGACGGAGTGAAAGAACCTCTCATTCCTGCATTCCCTCGTTTATTCATATAGAAAAGAAAGAGAAAGACAGAGAAGTCGAGAGAGAGAGATTGACAGGTGTGCAGATGTGAAGATGTGAAATCCGGTGGAGGGGGACGTGAGGAGAGTGAACTGTATGTGTGTTCATTCCGACCCTCTAGTCCATGGCTGAATGGGTGATGGTGGCTGAGTGTGTGCAGTGGTGCGTAGCGGAACGCTCGCCCACACACACTTTCTGACTTTCATAAGACTCACAGCGGAAGGCTAGTCAGGCTAGCACTCCAGAGCATGGGTCAAACAGTGAAACAGGAAGAGAGGGAAAGGTTTAGAGAGGCAGAGATGAAGAGAGTCAGAAAATCAGAGAGAAAGAGAGGGAGAGAGGTCTGTGAAGAAATGAGAGACACAGAATGGCCATTTTGACAGCAGCACTACAGTCCTCTTATGGCCTGTTCTTGACAACACTTCTCATCTAAAGGTCATGGACCATGGGTAGTATTGTACTACAAGGGTGGGTAGGTAGGGGAGCAGAATAACATGTGTTGCATTGACCCTTACACAGTCAGAGCTCTCTCAATATTTCGTTGAGGAGGAGAGGGGAGTTTTTTTCAATCAAGCACAACATCTCATTGATATGGAGCTCTTTCCTCTCGGCATGTAGTCAGTCCTATACAGTCTTACATGTAGGAGGTTGGTCCTGTTTTGAGCTGTCGCCTGAGGGTGAGCTGAGGGGTAATCATCACTGACACTGACCCTCCTGTGTAGTTCAGGAAGTGTAGTCATGTGCTGTATGTGAATCTACCCTCAGGTTACTGCTGTGAATGTGTTCTCAGTCAATATAAATTCTAAAATACATGTTAATGAATATATAAAAAACTAGGGCCGGGACGATACCAGTATCGCCATACTTGTTAGTAGGGTGGCAAGGAAACAAAATATGAAGCACATTTTACTTCTTTAGGAAAACGGTCCTAATGTTGGAAACAAACATGTTGTCATCCAGAGTCACATTTATTTTCCCACCTATAGCACACAATATTTGGCACACGGGAGGTTTTAAATGACCAAAGAGTTTGGTCTGCTTCGTTTAAAAAATGTTGCCATGGAAAAAGTATTGCGATACTGGTAAAATGTCCCGGCCCTATAAATAACAGTGAATGTCTTCACAGCCCCAGTCAATGAGACAGCTGACGTATCTACATGTATGTAGAGGTGGATATCTCTCCTCCCGTCATATATGAGTAATACAGGACAAGCCAGAGGCTGAGGTCACTGACCTTTCCATGTGAGATCTACATTTACTTAGAGAAATTAACATTAAATGATCTGGAAACAGCTCTGGTGGACATTCCTGCAGTGCCAATCGCTCCCTCAAAACTTGAGACATCCGTTGCATTTTAAAGTGGCCTTTTATTGTCCCCAGCACAAGGTGCACCTGTGTAATGATCATGCTGTTTAATCAACTTCTTGATATGCCACACCTGTCAGGTGGATGGATTATCTTGATGTAAATGCTCACTAATTTGAGAGGAATAAGCTTTTTATGTGTGTGGAAAATTTCAGGGCTCATTTATTTCAGCCCATGAAAAACATGGGACCAGCACTTTACATGTGGTGTTTATATTTTTGTTCAGTGTATGTGACTGATTCGGTCTTATGTAGCAAAATTTGAAATTGTGTTTTTTACATTCAATAAAAGTAGAGACTCAGAGCTAGAAAATTGTATATCATGCACTACAATGGAGGAACAATGGGAAAGTAATTCTGATTTGAAATTTTATAAACTTGTAACCCAACTTTTGAGGAAATGGCCCTTTTCTTTGTCTACACCCATTTAGCATAATTCACACCCTCTTAAGCCTTAGCCCCACCCATCTCTTTAAGGATTCACATGTGAGACCATGTGCTAAACAGGGATAGTAAGATAGTGTAGTAAACAACCAAAGTGGTGAAAGTAGTAGCCTGCTATAAGGAAAAACTCCAGGTAAAAATACACTTGATCTAGTCTTTGGCCTATATCCTAATCTGACTTTGGTACAGGTCGTGTTGTTCATCACATTACCATCTCTGGTAAACACACACTATATAAAATAAAGGTTTGCCACATGCACATGAAACAGAAGGTGTAAACGGTACATCTACAATGCATTTGGAAAGTATTCAGACCCCTCGACTTTTTCCACATTTTGTTACTTTACAGCCTTATTCTAAAATTTCCCTCATCAATCTACACACAATACCCCATAATGGAAAAGCAAAAATGCGTTATTAGAAATGTTTGCAAATGTATAACATTTTTAAAAAACATATCACATTTACATAAGTATTCAGACCCTTTACTCAGTACTTTGTTGAACGACCTTTGGCAGCGATTACAGCCTTGAGTCTTCCTGGGTATGATGCTCCAAGCTTGACACACCTGTATTTGGGGAGTTTCTCCCATTCTTCTTTGAAGATCCTCTCAAGCACTGTCAGGTTCAGTGGCGATTTTAGCATGTAAATCTTGGTGGGGCAAACTCCCCAATTTTTTTTAGATGCATGCCAGCAAAGCCACTACACAACACAACACAACACTAAACAAGACATTAATTGCACTATAACGACGACAAGCGTTGTCCACAAACTGTTAGGACCTACATAAAGCTGTCCCAACAGCAGAGCTTTCTTTCCAGCACCATGGAGTGAATGCTTACCACCGCTACACCTGGCTATCAGCGGAGCCTTGTCTGGCAATGAAACAGTTCTTTCAGCCTCGCGTACTGCCTTTTTAAAAAACATAGATGATATGGCTGACTTGCTTAAACAAATGTGGTTTCTACTGACAATTGAGATGTAGAAACTATGGCATAAGGGAATGATGTGTGGATAAGTTATTTGGGTGAGGCACATGGGCTACTAACAGCTGATGAAACAAAAATATACAGTGGGGAAAAAAAGTATTTAGTCAGCCACCAATTGTGCAAGTTCTCTCACTTAAAAAGATGAGAGAGGCCTGTAATTTTCATCATAGGTACACTTCAACTATGACAGACAAAATGAGGAAAAAAAATCCAGAAAATCACATTGTAGGATTTTTAATGAATTTATTTGCAAATTATGGTGGAAAATAAGTATTTGGTCAATAACAAAAGTTTCTCAATACTTTGTTATATACCCTTTGTTGGCAATGACAGAGGTCAAACGTTTTCTGTAAGTCTTCACAAGGTTTTCACACACTGTTGCTGGTATTTTGGCCCATTCCTCCATGCAGATCTCCTCTAGAGCAGTGATGTTTTGGGGCTGTCGCTGGGCAACACGGACTTTCAACTCCCTCCAAAGATTTTCTATGGGGTTGAGATCTGGAGACTGGCTAGGCCACTCCAGGACCTTGAAATGCTTCTTACGAAGCCACTCCTTCGTTGCCCGGGCGGTGTGTTTGGGAT
>QNTS01000121.1:820877-830877 GCA_003317085.1 Hucho hucho
ATCCCAAACACACCGCCCGGGCAACGAAGGAGTGGCTTCGTAAGAAGCATTTCAAGGTCCTGGAGTGGCCTAGCCTGTCTCCAGATCTCAACCCCATAGAAAATCTTTGGAGGGAGTTGAAAGTCCGTGTTGCCCAGCGACAGCCCCAAAACATCACTGCTCTAGAGGAGATCTGCATGGAGGAATGGGCCAAAATACCAGCAACAGTGTGTGAAAACCTTGTGAAGACTTACAGAAAACGTTTGACCTCTGTCATTGCCAACAAAGGGTATATAACAAAGTATTGAGAAACTTTTGTTATTGACCAAATACTTATTTTCCACCATAATTTGCAAATAAATAAATTAAAAATCCTACAATGTGATTTTCTGGATTTCTTTTTCTCGTTTCGTCTGTCATAGTTGAAGTGTACCTATGATGAAAATTACAGGCCTCTCTCATATTTTTAAGTTGGAGAACTTGCACAATTGGTGGCTGACTAAATACTTTTTTGCCCCACTGTAACTGTTTGGCCATAATGACCATTGTTATGTTTGGAAGAATAAGAGGAGGCTTGCAAGCCGAAGAACACCATCCCAACCGTGAAGCACGGGGGTGGCAGCATCATGTTGTGGGGGTGCTTGGCTGCAGGAAGGACTGGTGCACTTTACAAAATAGAAGGCATCATGAGGCAGGAAAATGATGTGGATATATTGAAGCAACATCTCAAGACTTCAGTCAGGAAGTTAAAGATTGGTCGCAAATGGGTCATCCAAATGGACAATGACCCCAAGCATACTTCCAAAGTTGTGGCAAAATGGCTTAAGGACAACAAAGTCAAGGTATTGGAGTGGACATCACAAAGCCCTGACCTCAATCCCATAGCAAATGTGTGGGCAGAACTGAAAAAGTGTGTGCAAGCCTACAAACCTGACTGTTACACCAGCTCTGTCATGAGGAATCGGCCAAAATTCACCCAACTTATTGTGGGAAGCTTGTGGACGGCTACCTGAAACGTTAGACCCAAGTTAAACAATTTAAAGGCAATGCTACCGAATACTAATTGAGTGTATGTAAACTTCTGACCCACTGGGAATGTGATGAAATAAATAAAAGCTGAAATAAATCATTCTCTCTACTATTATTCTGACATTTCACATTCTTAAAATAAAGTGGTGATCCTGACTGACCTAAGGCAGTGTAATGTCCGTGGTTCAGTTGTGGAAAAGAGTCAGGCGCAGGAGGTAGTTCACGTGTGAAAAGGTATTTTAATTGAGTCACCAGTCCACAAACAATAACTCTGGCGAAAACAAAATACCCACACGAACTTCATAAATAAACGGGCGCAATCCAGCAACCCGGCAATTACGTGAACCACAATACAATAGCCCTCAGTACACAGACTGGGAAACATACAAGAACAAAACGGAACAACCTAACAATCACGCACAATGGGAAGAGGGGAAGGAAGGAATATAAACAGTTGCGTGATTGGGAGAAATTAACAACAGGTGTGTACAATTAGACAAAACCAACAGAACACATCATCGCAGGGGAGCGATGATGGTCAGAAAACCGGTGACGTCGACCGCCGAACACCGCCCGAACAAGAAGAGTGACCGACTTCGGCGAAAGTCGTGACAGGCAGGGATTTTTTACTAGGATTAAATGTCAGGAATTGTGGAAAAACTGAGTTTAAATGTATTTTGCTAAGGTAAACTTCCGACTTCAACTGTACATGTCTTTACTATAAACCCCATAAAAAAACACACAGGAGGTCCCGTGAAAAGAAATTCAGACCCCTCGAATGTTACAGTATAACTCGCACTCTGTAGGACACTTTCAAGGGAATTTACTGCTGTATGCTAATACGTGTTCTGGACACGCCACTGCAAAGCACCACCTGGAGTTTGATAAACGGCATTGGTGCTATGGTCATGAAATCGATTTCTCTGAGGAATTGTATTACTATAAAATAATATCCCCAATTCTTTTGCATAGAATATACAGTAGCTCAGTATTTGTTTGATTTATTTTATACAGTATTTTTTGCTCATCTTTATCAAGGGTGCCAGTAATTATGCACCTGACTGTATGTAACACAATGGCCATTGGCCACAGTGATATGGAGGTGTGACCATCACTGAATTGATCCTGTGGATGCATGTAATATGTATACTGAGTGTTCGAAACATTAAGAACACCTGCTCTTTCCATGACATAGACTGACCAGGTGAATACAGGTGAAAGCTATGATCCCTTATTGATGTCACTTGTTAAATCCACTTCAGTCAGTTTAGATGAAGGGGAGGAAATAGGTGAAAGAAGGATGTTTAAACCTTGAGACAATTGAAACATGGATTGTGTATGTGTGCCATTCAGAGGGTGAATGGGCAAGACAAAATATTTAAGTGCCTTTCAACGGGGTATGGTAGTAGGTGCCAGGCGCACCGGTTTGTTTCAAGAACTGCAACGCTGCTGGGGTTTTCACACTCAACGGTTTCCCGTGTGTACCAAGAATGGTCCACCTCCCAAAGGACATCCAGCCATCTTGACACTGTGGGAAGCATTGGAGTCAGCATGGGCCAGCATTCCTGTGGAACGCTTCCGACACCTTGTAGTCCATGGAGGAGGGGGGAAACTCAATTTTAAGAAGGTGTTGTTAATGTTTGTAATGGTTTAATGTGTATGAGTGTGATGGGAGGTAAACAGTGTAACTGGAGACAAGTGTGTAGAAGGCAGGAGTTCACTTTTTTACTCTGCTTATGTAAAATGCATACACAAAACTAGGTCCTTCTGAATGTTGTAGAATAAAATGCACTTTTCTAACTCTCAACATTTAATGTTTTTTTGACAGAGTGGGCCAAGGAGGGTAAGTGGTGTACCCTGACGTTTGTGTGACTAAGTGAAGTGGAAAGCGATGTTTTTGCTGGTTGAATCCTAAATGGATGATAATGGACTATAGTGCTCATGTTTCATAATAACTTCTTCATGCTGAGCTCTTCTCATACCCCCTTGTGTCTCTTCATCTGTTTGGCTTGTTTGTTAAGAAATAGCATGTTACTTTAATAGGTATAATCTACACTGAACAAAAATATAAACGCAACATGTAAAGTGTTGGTCCCATGTTTCCTGAGCTGAAATAAAGATCCCAGAAATTTTCCAAATGCACGTATTTCTAAAAAATGTGCACAAATGTGTTTACATCCCTGTTAGTGAAAATTTCTCCTTTGCCAAGATAATCCATCCACCTGACAGGTGTGGCATATCAAGAAGCTGATAAAACAGCATGATCATTACACAGGTGCACCTTGTGCTGGGGACAATAAAGGCCACTTTAAAATATGCAGTTTTGTCACACAACACAATGCCACAAATGTCTCAAGTTTTGAGGGAGAATGTAATTGTTATACTGACTGCAGGACTGCCCACCTGAGCTGTTGCCAGAGAATGTAATGTTAATTTCTCTACCTTAAGCCGCCTCCAATGTTGTTTCAGAGTAGTTTGCTGTATTTACAACCGGCCTCACAACCTTAGACCACGTGTATGTCATTGTTCACAACGTTGACATCAGCAAACAGAGTGCCACATGGTGGCAGGGGGGTTATGGTATGGGCAGGCATAAGCTACGGAAAACGAATATAATTGCATTTTATCGATGTCAATTTGAATGCACAGAGATACCGTGATGAGATCCTGAGGCCCATTGTCGTGCCATTCATCCACCGCCATAACCTCATGTTTCAGCATGATTAAAATTCAAATTCCTGGAAGCTGAAAATGTCCCAGTTCTTCGATGGCCTGAATACTCACCAGATATGTCACCCATTGAGCATGTTTGGGATGCTCTGGATCGACGTGGATGACAGCGTGTTCCAGTTCCCGCCAATGTCCAGCAACTTTGCACAGCCATTGAAGAGGAGTGGGACAACATTCAACAGGCCACAATCAACAGCCTGATCAACTCTATGCAAAGGAGATGTGTCCCGCTGCATGAGGCTAATGGTGGTCACACCAGATACTATCTGGTATTCTGATCCACACCCCTACCTTTTTTTTTAAAGGTATTTGTCACCAACAGATGCATATCTGGATTCCCAGTCATGTGAAATCTATAGATTAGGGTCCTGATGAATTTACTTCAATTGACTGATTTCACAATTGACTGATTTCCAATTTCAAATCTTTGAAATTGTTTGAGTTTATATTTTTGTTCAGTATATAATCCCTTTTTATTTTCTCCTCTTCTGTTCTTTCTCGTCTCTTGTTCTCGTCACTTTTACTCTCTTCTCTCCTCCCCCTCTCCTCCTCTCCGCAGCATTTCGATTTTGATTGACACCTGTATAGAGATTCACCTCATTAGCCAAGAGCGTATTGAAGCCCTCATCCTGACAGGTTCTGAGTGAGAGCAGCCATTGTTAGTGACTCACTCCAATCTGCTAATTTTCATTAGCTCAGAAGCCCTTGGAAGTGAATGGGAATGCACCACAAGTATTAGCACTGGAATTAGCATAGAGAATGGATGGGTAGTGTGTTGTAAATCCCCTATCTCTTCTCCAGCAGCACACCGCTGTTATGTGTGTGCATGTGTGCATGTGTGCGTGGGATTGGGACCCTCATTCAGTGTTAATATATCAACACCAGTTATTGTATACAAAGGGATTAACACGGTCCATTTGAAACCAAATTAATCCAACCTTCTGTTCTGCTCGTGCGGCTTTCAAGTTGTATTACGCGTGCGTCAATGTTCCCTTAATGGTTGCTGGTGTTACGTTATGTAGGCAGCATGTAAACAATCAGTCTTCTTCTCCTCCTTCTATCCTTCTTTCCTTCTTCTAAAACTTCCGCAGTATCATCCCCACTGCACAGTACCGTTGTTTGTCATATATTGTCAGAGCCTAGTCCAGTTGAAGCACCCAGGGCTTTAACAATAACACTAGGAATGGATCGCTCTCCGAGTCCCAGCTGTTCAGTAGGCATTTCCCATCATATATCTCCCCTCCTTTCTCATTAACCCAGCCCACCTCTCTCTCTCTCTCCACTCCAGTAACAATAGGAGGATGCTTCTCTGCTCACCCTAATCTTCTCTACTTACACTGCCATTATTTTCATTATCTCATCTTTCCTCATCTCTCTGCGGACAAGTTTCTGTCTTTCACCAGATGTTTTTATTTTTCTGTGAGTTGGTCATCAGCTGGCTTTGTGACAGACAGGGGTTGGTTTTCACTTCATGCACTGAGGCAATCTGAAGCAAATTAAAGGAGCGCTGTAGAGAAAGGTGCTGCACTGATCGCCCCTGGGTGATACTATCATATAGGAGACATAAACATGAGTCGGGGGGGGTGCGCGCCTCATCCCCTGCACTCTGATAGCTTCAATATGGCTCACACTCCTCCACTCTTTTTATTTTTTTACCTTTATTTAACCAGGGAAGACAATGGGATTTACATGTTTTTTTTCAAGTGAGCCCATGTAGTCTCTCTATAGACTGCATTGTCACTTACGGTTGGGGAGATGTAGTCCTAATTTATGCATGAAACAATCAAGTGGGGTCAGATGAGGATTTTAATTAGCCACAGGACCAGTACGAATTACTCCTACAGGGTTTCCCATGTCTGCTGGCAGGGGCAGATGGATGCCACTAATACAATAACACTCCTACAGTAGTGCTATTTACTTCTTGTGAATCACTACCCATAGACGAGGCTGGAAGGGACAGTATGTTAGTCATAGTATGTTTGATGTTTGTTTAGCATGAGAACATCTCTCCCCCCTCTCTTCCCCTTTCCTCCCCCTACTCCCCATCTCCTCTCTTCCACGCTCCTCTCCTCTCTGCTTCTCCTCTCCTCTCTCTGATAATGATCCAGCTAATAACTCAGTCAGACACGAAATGGTTTGCTACAAAGTCCTCATAGTCACTTCCTTTGTGATTTCCTGCTTTACTGTTACTTGAGAAGAGCTGAATTTCTATCCGTTGCTTTAAGATAACGTTTCAAGGCAAGCTTAGCTAAAAATCGACCATATTAAAAGTCAAATTCTCTCTCTCCGTATCTGTTGAAAGATTAGCTTTTCGGGTGTGAGCTGGGTTAAAGCGGCAGTAAGCAGTAGAAACAATAACAAAGCACAATCCCTGCCTCTATTTTGGTAAAAAGCTGAGGGATGGGGCTGGAGAAATGTAAACTGTCTCAAATTCATAGACAGATATATGGATGCAAGGCCTGACCATCCATGATATCAGCATTATTGTTTTAACCATGTTTTGAGTTTATACAGTGTTTGTTTGCATTTACTTTGTTTACAAACATTGGTTTACAAAACAAGCGTATATTTTGGGTACTGATGCGGGTACAACAGTTGAAGCTCATGAGTTATTTATAAGTTATATTCTTTAAGAACCAAAATTGATGTAGCAACTGCTGATTGCCCCTTTAAGGTCAGAACGGGCTGGCTAGTTTTCCTGGAACGTGCATCGCCAGGGGCAACACCTGGAGCCAATGGGGTGATGTTTCACTCTTACCTCACTGTGCACACTCATCTGTGATTGGTGCAGAAGCTTCTGCTGACCTTTAGCGAGAGCCCTCTGCATTGTAATGGGAATAATTAGATTGTATCTCTGAGTTGTGTCTACACTGATTTACAGTCTCTGAGTTATATGGAAATGACTGAATAATATTTCATTTCAGACTAGGATACATTTCTCTACTCCTCTTTTTTTATTTTTCTCTCTTTATCCATCTCCTTCCCATGTTTCTGGCTGTCCTCACACTCTGAACAAGGTGGAAACTCACTCTCTGTGTCTGTGTCTGTGTCTGTGTCTGTGTCTGTGTCTGTGTCTGTGTCTGTGTCTGTGTCTGTGTGTGGGAGAGGAGAGGAGAGGAGAGGAGAGGAGAGGAGAGGAGAGGAGAGGAGAGATCCATAATTCAGGCTGGCGGGCCAGTCTGTCTGTCTCCCTCTTGGCACAGAGAGCTGGACCAGATATGACTCCAATACACCACTGTCTCACCTCCTCTTCTCCTTGAAGACTTGTCCCCCTGTTCCTTTCTCAGAATATTAAACTGGCTCCTCTCCAATGCTCTTAAATATTGAGTGGTACATCTTGGCACTGAATTATAATGAGGGAAAAAATACTTGAATTCATGTAACATGAGTTACATTACAATTCAGTGAAGTTAAAAAATGATCTGTTTGATGCAGGATAGCCCAGTATAATGTGCACATTGACTTACACTAGCAGATTTAGTTTTTACCCCTACACAAATATTCTTTAAGAAATGCGCTCAATGGCTTCTGGGTTAAGCGAGCAGTGTGTCAAGAAGCAGTAGGGCTTGGCGGAGTCGTGTTTCAGAGGACGCATGGCTCTCGACCTTCGCCTCTCCCGAGTCCGTACGAGAGTTGCAACGATGGGACAAGACTGTAACTACCAATTGGATATCACGAAATTGGGGAGAAAAAATATATATAATAAGAAATGGGCTCAAACACATTCTTAGCATGCATGCAAAACGAAGTGTAAGTGAATGATTTAACACTACATGTGTGATTTAACTCAGGGGGAATGATGCAAGCATCCCTCTACTCCCTCTGCTCTTTCCTTATTCCTCCCTCCTCTCATCCTCCCTCTCTCCTCCCCTCCACCCCTAGACTCTATCTGCCCTAACATGAGGCGACAGCGCCGTACTTCAGGCATCACTCCCCACCCACCCCTTCCTCTCCCAGCAGTAGACCCAGTCTGTGTGTGTCTGTGTGGACTAGAGTAGCGCAAAGCCCGACCAGGGCCCTATCCATCCATACCCGCCTCATGGCTCCTAGCCTGACCTGAACCACAGCCAGCGCAGGCAGAGTGGCTCGGAGCTGGGGAGAGGAGAGCACAGAGCCACTGGTCTGGTTCTCCCCCTCCCTCACAATGAGTAAACAGGCTTCTTCAGGTCTGCTGCACTAACGTGTGTCTGCGGGCTGTGCAGTGCACTCCACGTTGCGTCACAGGGTGACAAGTCCAATGGTTCCTTACAGTACCTGATCTATTCAAATACAGGAGGTGGTGGAGAGGGCATGAGGAGGTGTGAGCTACGGCACGACACGCACAGCACACATCAGCACTGTGTGCACTCACCTGTTGAACCTGTTGTTTGTCTTGACTTCTTGGTATTAGACAGTTATCTCTCTCTATTTAGATTTGATTTTGTTTCCTCAGGCACCAAGGGCAAGGAGTGGTTTCAACTTGCCTGCTTGCTTGAGCTATTATAATCCGAACATTATTGTGTTTACTAAAGTTCATTAAGCCAATGGTTTATGGTGTGTGTGTGTGTGTGTGTGTGTGTGTGTGTGTGTGTGTGTGTCTATGCTAGCGTGTGGTAAATGAATATTTACTCTCCTCTTGCTTTTGCCTTTCAGGACCCAGATTAATTTCACAGTGGCGATTGATTTCACCGCTTCAAACGGTGAGCAACACACACACTCGCGCACTCTCAACACTTCTCCTAATGCTCGACCAGGGCTATTTAAATGTATGCATATGGGGTGGTCTGTAATAGCCCTACTCCATTATTGCAGGGCAGGCTAAAACCTAATGCTGTAAAAGAGATGATAGCTTAGTGGTGATAACAGGAATGAAAGTGCCTCTCTTGTATATTGTCATGTGTACCTGTTATAGCAACGCTGGAAGGAAATTACCTATCTCTTAGACGTTATAGTGAGGTTGACTGGGACTGCCACATCTCTTAGATAACAACAGATGGTTCAATTCAAACTTGAACCACCTGACAACTCCTAAGCGTAGGGTTATTGCTTCCTTGTTTTTATTTGACGAGGTCCGACATATGATGTGCGGGAGCTGATGTTATGGATGTGTGTCCAATAGGGCCGTTAAAATATCTAAAGTTCGTATGTCACTATACTCATAACCGCTCCAGCCAATGTGCTACAAAGTGAAATTATTGTCCTGCTCATATTGATTATGTAATTATGTACGTCACTCATACTGTACCCACTACCCAGAGTCTTATATAGAGGGAAAGGCAGGGAAAGAGATCTAACACGTGAAATAGTGTATTACGCTGTGTAAAAGTATCACCATTTTGGTTGAAATCACAACTACCTTTCTGTATGTGCAAAACTCCGATAACACCCTGTTCCACATATAATGTACCACTTTCTACCATAAACAGCATGGGCTAGCAGTGCACTAAATGGGGAATGGAGTTTAATTTGAGACACAACCAGTCCTTTCTATATCTGGCTCTGTTGTTCCATTATTGTACCTTGTTATTACTGTCCTATTATTTACCATTACTGTACCTGTTTCCCAGGCAACCCAGCCCAGCCCACCTCCCTCCACTACATGAGTCCTTACCAGATGAATGCCTATGCCATGGCCCTGAAGGCAGTAGGGGAGATCATCCAGGACTACGACAGTGATAAGATGTTCCCTGCTTTGGGCTTCGGAGCCAAGCTGCCCCCCGACGGACGGGTCTCACATGAGTTCGCCCTGGTAAGTGACCTCTAACCCCTGACCTCTACCCCCTAAACCCTGATAAGATAATCCCTGCTCTTGGCATCAGAGAGGTTGGAAGAAAACCTGTGGATGGGTACCCCAACACCAGAGATGTTCAGTCCTGGCTCAGTTGGTTAAATTGTGGGTTTACTCCCTGCATGAACCACATATACTTAAGCCTGTAACCATGGTAAACACATTGTTTTGTTTACATCTGGTCAAAAGCTGCAGATGCACCCATCGAAGCATAAGCAATTAGACAAGTGAAAGAGCAACAAAACCCTAAGCAAACTCCACCTATCTGGCACTCCAGGCAGGCTCAAAACCTCAAAGTTTCAATGTCTACTTAGTGGCTACATTGTAGAGGCTTAGGATGCCAAGTCCTAAAAAATATACTAACACTGAGTTCTATGACTGCCAAGGAGAACAGTAAACTGTCCTTCCTGTAAGGAAAAAACATCGATCACAGACAGCCCTCCCTCACTCCCACGTCCTCCCTCCCCCTCTCTCTCCTTCTCTCCTTCCCTCTTC
>QNTS01000121.1:835877-843377 GCA_003317085.1 Hucho hucho
CTCCTCCCCTACCTCCCTCCCTCTGTCTGGATGATATGATAGAGGGCTAGATCATTACGCTCCCCCTGCTCATTAGTGAGCCTTGTTAACACAGAGAGAACATCAAGGTTGCTCTGCTGTGGACCTGGCTAGGAGGTCTACACACACACACACACATTAGGAGGTCCGTTCAGCTCTGTTCTGCTCTTTCTAGCCCACTCACGCCCTCACAATCTGTCAGTCTGGATAGTTAGCTGCCTCTACACACACAGACAGGCAGGACCCCTATGAAAGACACTTCTGTGATAAAACTGTCTCTGCCCCCAGCCTCATTAGTTCAGATATGAAAGAGACTGAGCGTTCGCTAGCAATGCACTGTACATAGCAACAAGAGACGAGGGAAACGAAAGGCTTTGATAGCTGATTAGCTAGGCCTATTTCACCTCGCTCTGAACTTGCCAACTGTTATGAATAAATTAATGCTTCACTTGTACTGTGGGTCCAAAAAGTCTCAACATAGGTTTTTCAAAGGTCTTTGGAAGTATTTTGCAGAATTCACACATAATGGCCTAACACCTACTATATATTGCCCGTACTTTTATTTGAGTAAATATTTAGTATTTATTTCTCCAGACCCATTTCTTCTCTCTGTCTGTTTTCCAGTTAGGATTCAGCATTTAGTAGCTAACCAAACCTGTATATTGACTGTACTGTAACTAATTCCAGCCCTGTTTTTGTCTTTCTCTTGTCATCCAGTTTGTCCCGTTCAGAGACTACATCGACCGGACAGGGAACCACATCCTGAGTATGGCCCGTCTAGCCAAGGATGTCCTGGCTGAGATCCCTGACCAGTTCCTCTCCTACATGAGGACCAGAGGCATCAAGCCCTTGCCCGCACCCCCTCCCTACACACCCCCAGGGTACCCTGTCCAGAGCCCCGATGGACACCCATTAAATACCCCCCCAGGTCACCCCCTGCAGACGCAGATCTGAAGGGTGTGGAGATGCCCCCTGGTCCCGAACAACACCTCTTCAAATATTTCTTTGTCTCTCTCCTCTCTGCATCACTCACTCAGTGATAGGAGAGGTCTTCTTGGCTTTCTCGCTCTCTCTCATTGCACTAATGGAGACAGACTGACTGGCAGAATTCTTTACTGAGTGATTCTAAGGGGTTCTACTTTGGAACGGGCATGGAGTCAACAAGGGCATGTTTACTTTCATTGTCAAGCGTTCCTCTGTTTGTACTTTCTGTATATCGGCAAATGGAGACACCCAGGAATACCGGGAAGATAGACAGTCTGGTCTTCCCAACTCACCGGGCATGGAATGACGGAGTTAAGGAAAGGATGAATGATGGAAGGAAGAATGAAAGGAGGATAGGAAGGAAGTTCCTGGGGACTGGCCTTTTCAGGAGCAGAGTGGCGAAAAGGTTCTATAGTCTCTGGATGTGGAATCACTTGACTGTTGTACTGGAAATATATTTCCTTCTCTCTCCCTCTATCTCTGGTGTCTTTCTCTCTCTTTCTATCTCTCTCTACTCTCTCTCTATTCTTCCAATTCTCACTCAATGTTTACAGTACATGTTAATGATAATGATTTTTATCATTGGACACTTTTATATAATATTCGTACTTCTTTCAGTATGAAACTTTGGAATATCAATCGATATTCTCTCTCTTCATCTCGCAGCATGTTGTCTTTGCCACAGGAGTCAGGTTGAGGTTGCAACAGTGCAGGTCCCAGTAGCCACTGTACTGTACTGTATTGTACTGTACTATACTATGTGTCCGTTTGCATGAGTGTATCGTCAGAGCATGCATTGTGGTCCTACACTTCCCTGCCTGTCACTGCTCTCAGGCTTTGGGGTTCCATGTTTTTAACTTTTAACTCTGTTGTTGAAGCGCGTTCTGCTCCTTTCTCAACTGCCTTGGCGATAGGGTGCCCATGCCAGCCACGCTGCGAGTGCCCACGGGTTTTCTCACTGTGTCGAGAACAACAGTGACTCAACCAACAGCATATTCCCTTCCAATCCATTTAAATAACAACACCTGCTCTCAGATCCAGTTTGAGACAACAGCAGAAGCCCAGTAGTCAAAAACAGTAACACAAATGCTTTCCTTCTGTTTGGTTCTTGTTCTTTTGTGTTATTATTACATTTACATTTTAGTCATTTAGCAGATGCTCTTATCCAGAGCGACTTACAGGAGCAATTAGGGTTAAGTGCCTTGCTCAAGGGCACATCGACAGATTTTTCACCGAGTCTGCTCGGAGATTCGAACCAGCGACCTTTCGGTTACTGACCCAATGCTCTTAACCGCTTGTTTGCCTTGGAAGCTGATATTCTTAAGTAGATTGTTTTAAGTTGCCTTGTTAAGGTAATTTTATTGTTTTGAGTTGTGCCAATAAATAATCTTATTTAATTGTTATAGTGTTAAGCCCTGAGTGTGTTGGCCCTAGATGATGGTGTCTGGTGGTTGTCATGACAACTTGTTCTTCCTAAATATTGTAATTCTCATTCCATAATACCAATTAACAATACCCACTGAGGGCTAGGAGTTTTTCCTCACCGAGGAAAAACTCCTGGCCCATAACCATTATACACAGTCAACCCACTCTTACTTCTTACAGCCAGGGTATCCTCTTCAATCTGCTGTCTTAATGGGCTTAGAGTTCATATCAACTGCCTTTTAATTATTAATAATACTAATAATTATTATCATAATATAACTATTAGCTAGTGCTTGTATGGAGGTGGTGTGTAATTGATAACTTGATTGGTTACATATCAATATCCCTTATCAAATCAACAGACATTGCAACACTACATTTATGTGTTTCACGGTTGTTGCCATTTTCATGTGTGTGCCACTGTCGGTCTGTTACCATATCATTACTGATAGACCGATGCCCTATGCCACAATTCAACCACATAGCAACTCCTCTGTTTCTCTCTCTGTGTAATTCCTCCTCCTGTCTCACTGCAGCTCAGTGGACGCAGCCTCAGAGAGTACAATAGACTGTGTTTTAATACTTAAATAGGGTTGACTCCAAGCCAATAATATTTGGCATGGCAGGAGGAGAGGGGGGTGAGAGAGGGGGATACAGCCCAGTGGGTTATGTCATTGGAGGGTCGTTCTATGTCAATGTTAAAGGGATAGTTCACCCAAATTACAAAAGTACATATTGGTTTCCGTACCCTGGAAGCAGTCTATGGACAAAGTACGACAGCATCCCATTCTTTGGTTTTGTTTACCTGGCCACTGTTTTGAATTCTAACTTTTTAGCATTTGTCACACAAATCCATTGCAAGTCAATGGTACCTATGTTAGCATTTGTGTGCTTCATATCTAAATCATCTTTGATAACATAATTGATTTGAACATGAAGTGTGTTTTTTGAGGTGGAACGACCCTGGACAGAAGTAGACAAACAGGTCAACCCTCTGATGTAGTCAGAAGAGTACGGGCATTAGTGCTACATGCCTGAGTCAACACAGTGACAAACCTATACAGAGAGATGTTGGCTAGCCTAGAAAGAGAATATCCTCACACAGTATATTCAACATGGTAGTCTGTCGTTTTAACCCACACATTTTACACAACATGTATTTGATGAGAAACTCTGCCTTGTTTAAAAAAAGACATACAGTAGACACAAACTGTATTTTTCTTTTCTCTCACAACTTTCACTAATGTCTTCTGTCATCGTGTTTTTCTCACAAATTTGAAAGCCTTCCATAATTGGCTCTCTGCATCTGTAGTTGTAGCTAGTCTTGAGTCTGTGTATCATATGAAACCCTAGTGAAATCCATATAGTGCACCACATGGCTCTTGTCAAAAGAAATGCACTATGTGGGGAACAGCTAGTGTGTTATTTGAAACCCAGTTTGTCTGAGTCTGTGCTGCAGTCTCCCACTGGGCTTGTAGCAGAGCAGAGCAGGAGGTATCATTAAGACTTTGGGTCACAGTCTAGAGATCGTTATAGGCTCCCATTAACCACCCACAGGCTACTGACACAGTGTGGACACACACGTGTGCGCGTGCATATACACAGGCACACACACACGACCACACACGCTCACACACAGACTCACATACACCTGAGACCATGGTCACCATCGTGGACTACTGACATTGTCGTTTCTTAGTGCTTTCTCAGTTCACATTACTATGGAAAGGATCATTCTTTTCTTTTACTGCTTTGCTAGTGCCACAACTCTTGTCATCTGCTTGCCAAGCCCTGTGTCTGTATGTGTGTGTGTGTGTGTGCGTACTTGCCAACCAGAGTTTTTAACAGACCATGTGAGTTCACACACGTGATCTTTGTTTACTAAAGATATACAAATAATATATTGTATGCTCATCAGATCTACTTATAACGTGCACTATGTTTGCATGTACAGTTTTACATGAGGTGCACCAGTTCTTTTGGTTATAATTGAGTGTTTTGGAAAAAGAAAATCTCTGAAAATAACTACAAAATTGCCTTAAAAACGTTCACTGATTTCTTGGAATTTGTGCGATGCCTTCAGATATTGACTTGTTCTCTATTTTGTGTCAGTGTACAATATTTGCTTTTCTAGTGTATATTTTCTTTGCATAACTTCATTTATGGGGAAAAAAATATATTGTATTTTTGGAATCAGTGGTAAATCAGATGAAAGCTTGACTGAAGTTCTGATTGTCTGGTAATCCATATTATAGATGACTATTTCTGTATTAAACTACTGATTTTTAAATAAACATTCTTACTAAACACTAACTTTCTGCTGAAGTGCTTTTCTTTGCATGCATTACTGTCTCAAAATGTTACAGAAAAGGAGTGGAGAATTCTCAATAGATCACTCCAGCCTTCTCTTCTCCTCATGGCTTCCAACAGTCTCATTCTCAACCCATTAGGGGTAATGACTGTTTGTGTGTTGGTGTGACGTTCTAATTGCAGAAGGAGAATATAGTTTGTTGGCTGCCTGGCAAATAATTATTACCCTTGGCAGAGGATTCAGGAGGCTGAGGTCCTGAACAGGGCCAAAGGATCACAGAGTTTGGACACGAAGATAAAATAAATAAGAAAACCATCTGTGGGTGGCAAGTATAATGAATAAAAATATAAACATAACATGTAAAGTTTTGGTCCCATGTATCATGAGCTGAAATAAAAGATCCCAGAAATGTTCCATATGCACAAAAAGCGTATTTCTCAAAAATGTTGTGCACAAATTTGTTTACATCCCTGTTAGTCAGCATTTCTCCTTTGCCAAGACAATCCATCCACCTGACAGGTGTGGCATATCAAGAAGCTGACTAAACAGCATGATCATTACACAGGTGCACATTGTGCTGGGGACAATAAAAGGCCACTCTAAATGTGTAGTTTTGTCACACAGCACAATGCCATAGATGTCTCACGTTTTGAGGGAGCATGCAATTGGCAGGAATGTCCACCAGAGCTGTTGCCAGATAATTAAATGTTAATTTCTCTACCATAAGCCACCTCCAATGTTGTTTTAGAGAATTTGGTAGCATGTCCAGCTGGCCTCACAACCGCAGACCATGTGTAACCACGCCAGCCCAGGACCTCCACATCCGGCTTCTTCACCTGCGACACGTACGCGTTCACATGTCGGAGCAAAATTGTTATCTAAAAAAAAACATCTTGTTGAAAACCTTTTAATAATGTTTTCAATGCCACTCACTACTAATTAGCTCTATACCTTGAAGCTTCCACTCATTATAACCTTTCAATCTGTTCATATGGGCACATAGCATGTCTCCACCAACATGTTTTTGGTTCATCCTAAATGTTCTCGTTTGAAGTAGTACACGCACATCCAGTAACGTGCAGGGTAGAAAAAGTGAACTGTTGAAGGACAGATAGGTACATGTATCTACACACTGTTGATTGCTTCCGTAGTTTTATTGTGCAACATTTTGACCCGAAGATCTTCGCCCATTCTAAATATTCACCTTTGAACTCAAATCCAAAGTGTTTACACAGGCAGCCCAATTTAAAAAAAAACGGGGGGTCCATTTACTTCAGATCTTTTCACATACATTTTTTTCAGAGCTGATCTGATTGGTCAAAATACCAATTAATGGTAAAAAATCTGAATTGGGCTGCCTGTGTAAATGCTGCCACACACACACACAAATATACACACACAAACACACAGAGCTTTAGCCAATTAGAGCTAACAGAGAGTAAGGTATTGTGTCACACAGCATGCATCTATAATATTGTTTTTGAGTAGTTGAACAGTAAAGTGTCAGCATGGAGTATCTTCTCGTTAATTAGAGGACTAACAGATTCCAGCATGTTAATTAACTTTTGATGATAAGCTGCGGTATGTTTAATGAAGTCAACAGCTAGAAAATATATTCTCATTATAGGATACCCTGCGAGCTGCGTTCATTATTTACTGAATGCTGCTATTCCCTGTCATGAAGACGGCATTGAACTTGAACATTTTCATGTGAAGTTTCTTTTTCCCTTGACAGTGTTTGTGATTTAACTAAACTAATTTGTTGAGTACTATACCTACGTATTCAATAAATCACTTCATGTGATAGTAACTACTCTGGTGTAAACTTATTTACAGCCAGGAGTGAGTAGATTAAGTAATTACATAGAGGTTGTCTTTGGGAGATTCATAGTAATTACTCAGCATAAAACACATCCAAGTTGTCAAGCAACAACTATCACCTCGGTTGCAGTGTGTGTAAGGGCTGGGTCTGAGTGAGAAATGTCTGGACAGAGACAGGGTTGAGCTGCTGGTGTAGCAAAACAAACCACACCCCCTGTCAGTGATTAAGGCTGTTTGTACTTCCTGGTGTCAGAGGTCAGGATTGTCCTACCTGTGTAGCAGTAGAAACCACGCACCCTGTCACGAAGGGATGGGCGTCCTACTTCCTCATAAGTCAGAGGTTAACTCAGGTCAGGGTTGGGATCGCTCCGTACGCGGTTATTGTCTGTGCTCAGATACCTTTATCAGTGAAATCAAACACTAACCAAATAAAACACAAAACGACCAGCTCCACTCTGTCTTTCCGCCTCATAAGGACTAGTGCAGCCCGCGGCTGAATCAAGTTGCCTACACCTGGACTAGAGGGTGTCAGGCATGGAGGCACAGTGTCACAGTGTGGCAGTCAACTAATGAGACAGAAGCTACAGGCCTTCCTCACAGATCACTGTCTCTACCAAAGATTATCTATTATATTGAAAGACCGTCAAGTGACCACTCAAACAATAGAAATACATGTCCTCAAAGATGGGAGGCAGGCGGGAGGAGGCGAGATCAGGTGGGACCATTCTAGCCAATGAGATACAGTGGGGAAAAAAAGTATTTAGTCAGCCACCAATTGTGCAAGTTCTCTCACTTAAAAAGATGAGAGAGGCCTGTAATTTTCATCATAGGTACACTTCAACTATGACAGACAAAATGAAGAAAAAAAATCCAGAAAATCACATTGTAGGATTTTTAATGAATTTATTTGCAAATTATGGTGGAAAATAAGTATTTGGTCA
>QNTS01000121.1:843993-908110 GCA_003317085.1 Hucho hucho
TGACCAAATACTTATTTTCCACCATAATTTGCAAATAAATTCATTAAAAATCCTACAATGTGATTTTCTGGATTTTTTTTCCTCATTTTGTCTGTCATAGTTGAAGTGTACCTATGATGAAAATTACAGGCCTCTCTCATCTTTTTAAGTGAGAGAACTTGCACAGTTGGTGGCTGACTAAATACTTTTTTTCCCCACTGTACGTGTGTGAACAACAGGCACAAATAAGATGTTTTAATCAAAGTTGCCAGAATGCCACATGCATCCATTTATATCAGTACATGTGTTACAGCCTAAACATTATGAAACTTCAATTCGATCAAATAAGGTTCACAGAATTTGAAAGACTCTCATAGAAAGAAAAGAATCACCACTTATCTCACGTGAACAGATTTTGTGTGGAGTAAATCTTCTCGCTTTGCCTCTTCCCCTATGTCTCTACTCTCTCTTTCGCGCTCTCTCTTTCTCTCTCCTCTATTCTTTTAAAAGAGCAGAAGAGATTCATGGAAACCTTAACTGAAGCAGAGAAGAAGCAGGGAGTGGTTTGACTTCGGCTAGCAGATCTCATAAAACCAGGATGTGCCAAAAGTCAATAGAACTGGATATTCATGTTTTTTTTATTGATTCATGATGAGGAAACGTGCTAGTCTCGTCATGATAGAGCGGTCTGTCTGGTACATTTATGGCATACAGACATGCACAGGTCCAAGAGTGCTTGAACACACACGTGTTTGCACGCACACAAGGCTATAACTTTGACAGATGGCACAATCAATTGAATTGTCCACAAAATTTGTTTGGGTGTCAGTTAGATGACAGTATATCAATCTGTTATGACTCCATTGGGATAATTAAAAGTTTTACAATAAATGAGGCTTATTACATTGTATTTACAGCAGAAAATCTTCATAGAAAATACGCCAGTAACATCCGATCCTGGGTGTTCATTTAAATTGACCTAATAAATGTACTATCAATCCACATTTAAAAGACACATAAAAAAAAATTGGTTAGAGTGAATATTGTGAAATTACACTTGTGGAAATGTGTCCGTTTTGATGTCTTCACTATTATTCTACAATGTAGAAAATAGTAAAAATAAAGAAAAACCCTTGAATGAGTAGGTTTGTCTAAACTTTTGACTGGTACTGTATATATATACATATATATATATATATATATAAATAATATTTTTTTACATTTATATATATTAGTTCCAAATAGGGCAATCAACAATTACAGAAATAACCAATGACCATGTGTGGGGGAACGGACATATTTCCAATGGAGAGCAATTGAACGTCTAGCTTGAAATAGAGGTCAACCAACAGAGCATTTGTCCACCAGATCAGTGGCAGTAGGGATGAGCAGGGATGTTCTCTTAATAAATGTGTGAATAGGACCATTTTCCTGTCAAAATGTAACAAGTACTTTTGGGTGTCAGAGAAAATGTATGGAGTAAAAAGTACATTATTTTCTTTAGGAATGTAGTGAAGTAAAAGTAAAAGTTGCCAAAAATATAAATAGTAAAGTAAAGTACAGATACCCCCAAAAATTACTTAAGTAGTACTTTAAAGCATTTTTACTTAAGTCTTTACACCACTGGGTATTAGAAGTATTCTTCTTTAGTTTCTTAATGGGAGCAGAGTACAAATATCCATCCAAAGTTAAGCCTTTTGTGGACAGCATTTCAGTCTGCACCTAGGGTAAGTATTGTTTCCTGGAGAACCAAAACATTGTAAACCTAAGTTGTGCAGCCCAGTAATACCACTGTAGGTTTGGAAGTTGCAACCGCCCTCTGTAATAGGGCAAATAAAGTAGAGAAAGTTGTGAAAAAATTATGTGGTGGAGCCAGAGGAATTCATTGAAATAGATAAAGAAATTTGGCCAGAATATTCATCTTTGTCACGTATACTCCCTCTCCGGCCTCTAGGTCATCAGGCTGCTGATTATCCTGCACACCTGTCACCATCGTCTCGCGCACCTGCGCCTCATGACACTCACCTGGACTCCATCCCCTCCTTGATTATCTTCCCTATAGCTGTCACTCCCCTTGGTTCTTTCCTCAGGTGTTATTGACTCTGTTTCATGTCAGTGCGTTGTTTGTGTTTCGTGTTTATTGTTTTGTTTATTTATTAAAATAAACAAAACTCACTCCCTGTACTTGCTTCCCGACTCTCAGCGCACTTGTTACAATCTTAATTATATTTATTCTACCAATAATAGACATAGGCAATTATGATAAATGGCACTGAAGGGGATGGCTTCCGTTTTACGGGTTCCTAACTAATTGTGCTATTTTGTGTGTTATTTTGCATTGTTTGCAACTTATTTTGTACTGTACATAATGTTGATGCTATTGTCTCTTATGACCGAGAAGATCCTACCAATGGGACATTAAAAACTGTAATATCTTGTGTTTTACAGAGTCATGGCTTAATGGCAACACGGATCATTGCATCGGCAGAACAGAACAGCTACGTCCGGTAAGACGAGGGGTGGGGGTGTGTATCTATTTCCCAATATGTCTAATATTAAGGTAGTCTCAAGGTTTTGCTCATCTGAGATAGAGTACCTCATGATAAGCTGTAGACCACAGAGAAACACAGCTTTCATCTATTTTTCCTAGCCGTCTATTTACCACTACAAACCGACGCTGGCACTAAGACCGCACTCAACGAGCTGTATGAGGCCATAAGCAAACAAGAAACTGCTCATCCAGAAGTGGTGCTCCTAGTGGCTGAGGACTTTAATGCAGGCAAACTTAAATCAGTTTTACTTAATTTCTACCAGCATGTCACGTGCAACCAGAGGAAAAAACCTCTAGACCACCTTCACTCCACACACAGAGACGCGTACAAAGCTTTCCCTGTTACATCTGCTCCTGCCACGCCCTCTACTGCTCATCCTGTGTCTCCTTGACCTGCCGCCACTCCCCCAGTGCTCTCTCCCTCTCCCTTGAGCTCTGTGTGTGTGATTGTGTGGGCAGAGACAGGTGTGCTGGAGTCAGAGCAGATCCCCACCAGCTGCAACCTGTTCCATAATCAAGACCTCTACAAATACTCAGCCCTGCCACTTCCATGCTGACAGATCATAATCTCTGCTCAGTCAGTCTACGGTTCTAGCTGTTTGTTACTATTTAGATCCTGTTATCCTGTTGTGCCTGTTTTCCTTGCCTGACACAGTTTTCCTCTCCGCTACAGTTCTGCCCGCTCCGACTCTGGTCCCTGTATCCAGCCCCACGTCTCCTCAACCTGCTACTCTGCCCTGGATTCCCCACTCTACTGCTCCCTTGGATTCCCCTCCGGACCTGCTTACCCTGTCCCAACCCCTCTCACTTCAGCCTCAGCCTCCGCACCTGGTTTCCTGCAACTCGCCCGAGCTTCCCCTGGCCTGCACTCCATCTTCCCTGTGTTTCAATAAATACCTTGGTTACTTCATCCCAGTCCCCTCGTCTGAGTCTGCTCTTGGGTTTCCCTGTTCCACTCCACGTAACAGTACAATCTGGTCAAAGAGATGAACCCAGCAGACTCAGATCCTCTCCACCAAACTCTCACCGGCCAAGGCACCCTGCTCGAGCAACATGACCAAGCCCTTCTGGAGCACATCGAGGAGTTTTCACAGAGCCTGTCTGACCTACAGGGCTGAACCTTCGCCCAGAGCTCACAACCAGTCCCAAGTCCTTCTTCTCCGCCCCGGGACCCGTTTGTTCTGACTCCTGAGTGCTATGATGGCAACCTCGGAGCTTGCAGAGCCTTTTTAGTACAATGTTCACTAGTATTTGAGAAACAGCCCTACTCTTATGATAGCGAATGGGCCAAGATTTCCTTCCTGATTGGCTGCCTCCGTGGAGCAGTGCTTTCCTGGGCCATAGCGGTGTTGGAGACAGTCCCCCATCTGCTTCTATTCCAGATTCACGGAAGAGATGAAGAAAGTCTTCGACCACCCGGTCTGCGGTAAGGATGCCGCTAAACGACTCCTGTCCCTCCGTCAAGGCCCCCATAGTGTTGCTGAGATGGCATGTGAGTTTCGCACCCTCGCCGCTGAGAGCGGCTGGAATGAGGAGGCCCTTCAGGGAGCATTCCAGAACACGCTCACTGAGACCATCAAGGACGATTTGGTGTCCAGGGATGAGCTTGATGGACTCAAGGAGCTCATCTCTCTCGCCATCCGCATTGTCAACCGTCTCCGTGAGCATCGGAGGGAAAGAGTAGGTAGGGTTGCATGCACCATAACATCTGCTTCAGCGCCTTGTCCTCCTTCTCCGACTGCATCCCTTTCTAAGGCTCATCCTGATCCTGAACCCATGCAGCTCAGCCGGGCCCATCTCTCTCCAGAGGAGAGGCAGCGGCGAATCGGCGCTAGGAGCTGCCTATACTGTGGCCAGATTGTCACTTTGTCTCCACTTGTTCCCTGAGCCCAGCAAAAGAGGGGGCTCGGCAGTAGTGGAAGATATACTGTTGAGCCAAATCGCCTGCCCATCTTCCCTCAGACCCCTGCTTGAAGGCAACCTTGTGTGGCAGAGCCAGGCTTTTCCTCTGTCTGCTCTCATTGATTCGGGCACCAACGGGAGCTTCCTGGACCGAGGTGTCGTTGCCCAGTTGGGCCTGGACACTGTCCCACTCGATTCACCCCTCGATGCCAACGCTCTCAACAGACAGTTCCTCGCCAGTGTCTGTGAGAGAACTGTCCCTGTCATCCTATGTCTCTCTGGAAACCACCAAGAAAAGATCAGTTTCCACATAATCAATTTTTACAGACGTTTCATCCGCAACTACAGCCGTCTGGCTGCACCTCTCAGTTCATCGTGGAGGTGGACGCCTCTGACCCCGGGGTAAGTGCTGTTCTGTTTCAACGTTCACCCTCTGATCAGAAGATCCACCCATGTGCATTATTTTCCAGTAAGCTCTCACCTGCAAAGAGGAATTTTGACATCGGAAACCGGGAACTCGTGGTAGTTAAGCTGGCTCTTGAGGAATGGCGTCACTGGCTGGAGGGCTCTGTCCCCCACTTCATCGTGTGGACTGACCATAAAAACCTGTCCTACATCCAGACCGCCAAATGTCTGGACTCCCAGCAAGCCACGTGGGCCTTGTTCTTTGGTAGATTCAATTTCACACTCACTTATCACCCCGGTTCAAAGAATACCAAGCCCGATGCCCTCTCCCGCCAGTTCACCACCGACAACACGGGTACCGAGCCAGAGGCCATTGTGCCATCCACCTGCATCGTTGCCGCTGTCGCCTGGGAGATCGAGTCCCGTATCCGCCAGGCTCAGCAGAACCAGCTTGACCCGGGTAACAGTCCTAGGAATGCTCTGTTTGTTCCAGATTGTGTTCGCTCTGAGGTTCTTTAGTGGGGACATTCTACTCACCTCACCTGTCACCCTAGTATGAACCGAACCCTCGCCTTCCTGCGTCAGCGCTTCTGGTGACCATGGAGAGAGATGTTCGGGAGTTTGCCTCAGCCTGCTCGGTTTGTGCTCGGAACAAAACCTCCACTAAACCCACTTCCGGGCTGCTGCGCCCTCTTCCCATACCCAGGTCACACATAGCTCTGGACTTCGTCACTGGCCTTCCCCCATCTAACGGTAACTCCGTTATCCTCACCATTATTGACAGTTTTTCCAAAGTGGCTCACTTCATTCCCCTCTACAAGCTCCCGTTCTCCAGGGAGACTGCGGACCTGCTAGTATCCCATGTGTTTCGTCTGCATGGCATTCCCACTGACAACGTTTCCGACAGGGGACCCAGTTTACCTCCCAGGTATGGAGATCATTCTGTTCAGGTATCAATGTCAGTCTTCCTTCTGGATATCACCCCCAGACCAACGGCCAGACCGAACGGGCCAACCAAGAGATGGAGACTGCACTACGCTGCGTGAGTTATGCTAACCCTTCCTCCTGGAGCGCTCAGCTACCCTGGGATGAATATGCCCACAACACCCTCACCAATGCCTCGTCAGGTATGTCATCTTTCGAGTGTGCTCTGGGTTACCAGCCCCCCTTGTTCTCCGCCCAAGTGGTTTAGGTTGCGGTTCGCTCTGTCCAGGACCATCTGCGCCGTTGTCTTCGTACCTTCGTACCCTTCTTCATGCCTCCGACAGGACCCAGTCCCAAGCCAACCGTCGCTGGGTCTCAGCCCCAGTCTACACCCCAGGTCAAAAGGTATGGCTCTCATCAAAGGACCTGCCATTGAAGGTGGCATCTTAGAAACTGTCCCCCCGATTCATTGGTCCCTTTGAAATTGACTGTCATTAACCCCTCTGCTGTGCGCCTGAAACTACCAGCCTCTTTCAGGATCCATCCTACCTTCCATGTATCCCTGATTTAACTTCTTAGGGAGCGGCTGCATAGGTGACGGTTTTGGAGAGTCTGGCGTGCCCAAAGTAAAATGCCTGCCACTCAGGCCCAGAAAATAGGATATGCACATAATTAATTAGTACTATTGGATAGGAAACACTCTGAAGTTTCTAAGAGTGTTAAAATAATGTATGTGAGTATAACAGAACTGATACAGCAGGCGAAAACCTGAGGAAGTCCATGCGGATTTGCAGTTTTTTTTGTACTTGACCTTCTTCTCCAGGCTGCCTATTCATTTTTATTTTAACCAGGACTGAGACTGCAGTACCTATGGCTTCCACTAGATGTCAGCAGTCTCTATACAAAGACTGGGAGAAATAGGAGTAAGCAAAACGGATAGGAAGAGGAAGTGGTCAAGGGATGTCAACAAGATTTCTCAGGCAAGAGACTGGGTGCGCGCCCCAGTTTATTTTACTTATATAACGTATAGGTGACCATCCGAGTGAAATATTATCGCTAATATTCATAAAAGGATAGCTAAGGATGCATTATAACTTGTCTTTGATTTGTTTAGGAAAAGTTTATAGGTATATTTGAACGCGTTCTCTTCACGTTTCAATGGGCGATTTGACGTTGGATTTTCTGAACATAACGCGCCAACCAAACAGAGATTTATGGATATAATAAATGACTTTTTCTAACAAAAGAACCATTGGATGTCTTCGTTGGACACTTGGGAAGCCCTCAGCAGAAGTTCTTCAAAAGGTAAGGGATTTGTTTTCGCTGTGATATGGGTTTTGTGTGAACCGCGCTGGTTTATGAATTTATGCTAATGCAGAAATATTAGAGGTGCTATCCTCAAACAATCAAATGTTGTGCTTTCGCCGTAAAGCCTTTTTGAAATCTGACAACGCTGTGATATTGCCAAGAAGCAGAGCTTTTGATGACTATGCAACACTTGTATATTGATGAATGTTTAATAATTCAACTTTTGTATTTTGAATTTGGCGCCTTACATTTCACCGGGTAGTGTCGGGAGCGCCCCACTGCTCCCTAAGTAGTTAAACCTGTCTTCTCCAGTCCCGTCTCCTCCTGCAGCAGCTCCTCCACCCCCTCGGCACATCGATGACCATCCTGCCTATACCGTCCGGCGGCTTTTGGATGTGCGCCGTCGGGGTTGCGGCTGACAGTACCTGGTGGACTGGGAAGGATACGGGCTGGAGGAGCGCTGCTGGGTGCCCCGCTGTCACATTCTGGACCCTTCCCTCTTATGTGATTTCAGGCAACATCAGCACCGAGCAAAAGGCTATAGCTGCCGCTTTCAAGGAGCGGGACAATAATCTGGACACTTAAGAAATCCCACTATGCCCTCAGACGAACCATCAAACAGACAAAGCGGCAATACAGAACTAAGACTGAATCCTACTACACTGGCTCTGACTCTCATCGGATGTGACTACAAAGGGAAACCCAGCCGCGAGCTGCCCAGTGACACAAGCCTACCAGATACATTTTTCTACCCAATACATCAAATGTAATGCTACATTAGTAACCATATGGGAGGTGGGAATTAACAAGTTGTGAAGTCGTAAATACCAGTTGGATGTATTCACATACTTTGTACTCGTTGTGAAACGCTGACAGTTGCGTAAATCATAAACTAAAAGTACAGATATCATGCTTGTAAACAAATGATAGTGTTCAAAAACCATATTGATAGATTGCTTCTTATTAATAATGTTTTGTTGTTGCATTTAATTGCCGAACATGCTGTTATAAAGGTAATTTCCTTAGTAAGTGATGGCAAAGGTCAGCATGTGGGAGAAGTGGGAGCTCAGGATGGTAGATGAGTTTCCCACTAGTAATTACCAGTTGAAGGGCCGTTCAAGTCGATTTTTCCCAGTCGTACGTGTAAATTCCCACTTCCCACTTGGTTATGAACACAGCATTATGCTGCATTCACGTGCTAGTCGGAAGTAGGAAACTCAGAAATGTCTTGCTAACATATGGAATTGTTTTAAGATGGTCATACCATGGATAATTTAGTTATTTGATTTATAATTATAGGACCCCTTTACAGTAGGTATCCCCAAAAAATATTTACAAATTATTTGATAAAATATTGCATTTGGCCTATAAAAATGTTTTGAGAAACACATTCATAAATGGCAAAAAAGACAGTCAAAAAATACATTGTAAGATTTTGAAGTGTCTGTCCTATACCTAGGAGATATAAGACCATTTTTTGAGAAAGGTGCATGAAAAGGGAATAACATTCCATTTACGCACGGTTAACTCGGGTCGGGAATCAGGGCCTATGTGAATTGGAATGGGTCGAGGGTGTCTGCGATGATGGTGTTGATGTGATGATGGTGTCAAAGCGTTTCATGGCTATAGATGTGTGTCCTACGGGACAATAGTCATGTAAGCAGGTTACCTTGGTGTTCTTGGGCAAGGGGACTAGGGTGGTCTGCTTGAAACAAGTTGGTATTACAGACCGGGTCAGGGATAGGTTGAACATGTCAGTGAAGACACTTGCCAGCTGGTCAGCGCATGCTCTGAGTATGCGGCCTTGTGAATGTTACCCTGTTGAATGGTCTTACTCACATCAGCTATGGAGAGCGAGATCACACCGTCGTCCGGAACAGCTGGTGCGCTCATGCATGGTTCAGTGTTGCTTGCCTCTGTTGGATTCTAAACTTTGAACATTGAGATATTAAAGACATGATAGATCAGACGCATAGTATATAAAGATCTGTAGAAAGACAAAGTGGCTGTGGAATGTGCTGGGTGGACAGGAGGAGATCAAAGGATTGCTATAGGGGAAGCAGATGGACATCTGTGGATTAGGCGAAGGAGGGGTTGAGGTCAGGAGGTGAGGTCAGATCCCTTGAAGGGAGTAATACCCTTTTCCTGTGGAAACATAAGATGTAAGGATTGGAGAGAAGGAGGAGTGTCTTAAGTGGGATTGATGTACATGTGATGGTGAGAAACGTTTTGTTGTCTGAATTACAGCTGTAACGACCTTTTGGGAAGAATTACATTTGGTTAAGCTTCTCTAGTGTCCGTGAGTTATTTACTCTGATAAATAAGAACCTAACATATGGCGTTGTCGGCAGGATTCACCACGAATTGTTGTCAAACCAAAGAGTCCAGATCAGTGGAGCAGAGCTGGCAACAAACAAGGTAGGCTTGTTCCTATATCTGTTTCCACTCATTTTGACATCTTGGGGAGATGAGAATCGTTGGCTGAACTAATTTTGGGATACGGACCTGGAGAGCCTGAGTTTAATTTAGTAGGCCCATTGTAAACTCGTACAGGCTGGTACCTGCAGGGTAAGTCCTAGGGGGTAAATCCCTAGTAGGTTGGTTCCTGCTAGTACTATAAAGTAAATAGTAAATCCCATTGGGTTAATACCTGTGGTTACTACAAAAAAGGATGAGGCCCGGAAGGTAAACCTGAGCAGTTTAGAATCTGCAAAAGGTAAATCCTAGGGGTAAATCCCGGCGGGGTTGGTTCCCTGCATAACCTATAATGGGGTGAGAGCCTAGTTGCAGTGGCCGTAAAAGCGCAGGGTGTGAGTGTGTGTGTGAATGGGAGGTTAGTTTTGTGCCCTCTTGGGGTGGTGAACCATGGCAGATTATGTGGAAATAGGAAGACAAGTGTGAATAATTTTGGTGATATGTGTTATCAATAATAGGGATATTGGAGGAAATACGGGACAAAGCCATTAAGTCGTCCGTATTCTCCAGTAATACATTTGCAGACGCTATGGTATCGGTTCTAAATAGAAGGTATTAAGTGCCGTGACCAATTAATTATTATCCAGGGAAGTGTGTAGTACTATTTTAGAAAACAGTTAATAGAAGGTGTGTATTATAGACGGGAGTGAAGTAATCTAAGATACCCTGAACACCGTCGGGAGTGTTTAGGGAATAATAACTATTGATATTGCGACAAACGGCTCAAATTCTACCTGTAATATAGAGCTAGCAGATTTGAAAAAAGCCATGGAGGCGCTGAAAGAATCGCATGAGCATTCTACCAGTTCGGCTGGAATATGGGAAAAATTTAGCAAATTAGATAAAATTGGACATTATTTTCCTGCTGACGGTGAATTCAAATCAAATAAAGATTTCAGGGAGGCAATTATGACTTGGCACAAAAACATAAAACCAGAATCAAAAGCTCAATATACCAGCGTGTTGATGTCAGCATTCTATCAACATACAAATGCATCACGATAAACCCAGAATGAGTACAAGTATGCTACCACAGAAAGACTGGGAACTGGAGTGTATTGGTAGAATTTGCACTTCTGCTTTGATGGCAGGTTTGAACCTTGTGATCAAAACGGTAATTGCGGGGGTAGTAGATTTAATTCAAGACAATGTTTTGAAAGTGGAATATAACTCTGCTCACCTCGCAGACGTGCAAGGGGTTAATAGGCCCATAGTGCTTTTCTCGAACTATAGTTTCAATGGCCAAAATAAGACAAAGAAACGTAGTGGAAAAACATCAAAGCGTAAGGAGTCGAGTTGCCCACATCTAAAACAGGGAGCTATTAGGCATTGGAAGAATGAGTGTACGGTGATACTGGAACCTACTGCATTCAAAGGAAATGTTGCATCTTTTATGCAACAACTAATCGCTTTCAGATTAGCAAGAATGGAACTTTCACCTAAGGGTGTATAGTCTCTGTTCGATCGATTAGTTGTTCATAGAGATTACAGTTTCTATGTGAAGGAAGATGTATGAGATCACATTTTACCTAACTTTTTAGTAGAGGGAAGGGATTAAATATTGCGGATTCCTTGCAATGAGAAATTGGCTAAATTTGTCACAGGAAAACGAATTTTTGGGTTGAAGAATCTAGGCGAAATGCCAGGGGAATGGATTCTAAAGGTAACAAATTTAAATTATATGGCCAAACACTCCTTGCAAACTCAGAAACCCTTGTTTATTTTTAAATCATGAGACATTTTGTGATTTTATTTTTATTTAAATTTACGTTTCATGTCGTCTTATTCTGGAGTAGAATTCTATAATGGACGAAAGGGTGGAGGGGTCACAAGGAATAGGGGTCACGAGGAATTGGTATAGGGGTTACCAAACCTAAAATGTACTTACATTTTTTTTATGTAGTGTGATGGTTATGAAAAATCTTAGGGAAAAGGAGACCGTTAGTGAATAGTTAGACTCGGTGGAGAGATAATGTCGCCATGTCTAAGGGTAGTACATGCTAAATAAAGGATGGGGTGGATTAAAACAAACATTTAATGATTGGAGAAAGGACAGTGGATTTACAAATAACAGGTTTGGTTTATAATTAATACTTTTGGATTGCTGATTTAAAATGTTGCATAATGAATGCTAACGGAATGTACACTCTCTTTTCAGAAAGAGAGGGTTTCATTATTTTGCGTTGGAAGGTCCCCGGAGATTGTGGGGGGAGAGCAGTTAGTGATATTGGGCAGTTTGAGGTATTAACGTATCTGGATTAGACCATAAACAAGGTCCAGATAATAAGTGAGGCCTGTGCATGTGTGTTCTGGATATATGGTTCAAAAACAAGTATACACCATGGTGTGTTGATACTGTGGGATTTATTGGATGGGGTCTTTCCAATTCAGTTAAATTGGGTATGCAGAAGGATAGAAATGTTTTGAAAAGGTATTTAAATGGTTTCTGAAGGACAGGGAAAGAAAGGGAGAGGAAACATTTTAATGGTGTCAAATGCCCTGTATACTAACATTTCTCGTGAGGAATGATCAACCTCACTAGAAATTAACGGAACAGGGGGATTTAATTATAAAATGAATGAGAAACACCAGTCTCTTCAAATTGTACAATTACTTTAGGAGATTATTATTTCCGTAGGGAGTTAGAAAGAGTTGTAATTCTAAATTGATTAGTTATTCAAATTTGTTTATTTTTGATTTAACATGTTTTTGAATCTGTCAAAGCGCTTGGTGTAGTTGGTGCAAAAGAGCCAGGCGCAGGACAGCAGAGATGAGCAACACAACGTAGATTACTCATAAATTACAAAGTAGATAATATACCAAGCCCACCAAATAGGACTGACATAACTCAGGAATAATAATACACAACAAACATGGGGAAAACAGAGGGTTAAATAATGAACATGTAAATAATGAACATGTAATTCTGGCGCCAAACGCCGCCAGAACAAGGAGAGGGACCGACTTCGGCGGAAGTCGTGACAGAATCACGTTGTTTGAAAATGGAAAATTACCAGTTCCCTGAGGTCCTGGTCTCTGAGTACTTATACAGTGGTACTGTGTTCAGTCTGCATATAGAAAGGAACATATATGTTAATAAGGGATGACAGTTACTTCAAATAGATTGTGATATGTATTGCTGATTTCATTTTCACCAGATTGGTATCCTGCAGTAGGGAATTCTGCGAGGGGTTAGGGTGCTAACTTCATAGTCTGTTAACCCAGTAGAATAAGGGAGTATGGACTAATTTAGAAAATGGTTTTAGCAGTAACATTATGTTGTGCTTTTTGGCATTTGTCGTAGAGATAATGTTATTAAGAAATGGTTAATGTCATAATTCGCCATATAGTCAATGTTTGTCTGGTTTCCTGAAACAAAAATGTAATGAACTTAACTGTTATGATCTGTGCTTTTTTGAGGTTATCATGGAAGGTGACGTCAGATCGTGTCTTAATGCATGGTAGGAGTAATTTGACCACAGACAGTGTGTGTAAACCTCAAAACCCTCCCTAACCGGCTGAAGAAAGAGCAACAAAGGCGTGCAATGAGAGACAGTCACTTTTACCATTCCTATCTGAGTCCGAGCCATAAACCGGGGCCGGGGTGCTGAGAGCGAGTGTGGAGCGAGCGTGGAGAGAGAGAACAGCTCAGGTGAGAGACTTGTGTACGTGGGAGAAACGGAAGTATCTACTTGAATATTAAAATCGGGACATTACCAAGGGCCAATAAATGTGACAGGCAAACATTACATGTGCCGTTGGGTAAATGAACTGTAAACGATATCTGAAGAAGACACGTTAGAACGATAAGAGCCGGGTGAAGGACGGGGGGGGTGTATATTTAGACTAAGAATGCATTGAGATACTGATCTTTCATGACAGGAAAACAGGGACAAAGGGGGGGCTGTAATGAGAAGAGTTATGACCGGCAATAAAAGGTTGTTTATAAATGTAGGTTCTAACAGGGATGATGTGTGCTAAATTAAGAATCTGGATTTTGAGTCCTAGACTCAAAGTAAGCACTTAGGACTGTCATTCTAAATTTGGGTTGAATAATTTATTAAACGTTTTCTTTGTGATTGGGATACAAAGTGATGGAATTGCTACAGAACGATGAGGGGTGGGGGCGCTGCTAGCCGAGAGAGTCTCCAGAAACCTGAGGGGGGGTGGTTTGTTAGGGGAATCACTGGATGATAGCTTGGGACAACCATGAAAGTGTTTTGTTCTCTTTTGTTTTACCCTGTATTCAGAATTGTTATGTTACATCGCATCAATGGGTGGTGCTAAGTTATTAAACATGTACTTTGTTTCTCTTTCCTTTTAAAGTCAATATGTTTTTAGGTTTCATGGAACATAAGGGTGTTCATTATTCCAGCGAATGATGTATATTGACTAACTGATTTGAAAATGTGTTAGTGTTTAGAACTGCAGAAAATGCACTATGAGTAATGACTAGTGTGTTATGGGTCAGATGTAATGATAGAGTATCATGTGTTATGGGTTAGATGTCATGATAAAGGAGTATCATTCCCAGAGACTGTATATTGTTACAGGAGATAGCTCATAGAAGAGGGAGGACAGCTAACTGTGCACAATATGGGGATTTAATTGAATATTACACATACCTAGATCATGGTGAGTGTAGAAGAGATAGGTGGTGGCATTTCAGACACTATGGTAAAACTTTCAGGACACCTGTGACTCAGAGTTTTGTTAGGTTAGATATTATTCCCAACTCATGAATTTTTCTCCAATTTCTAACAGCCGGCGAACATTGACAGATTACATGCAAGAGTTATTCTCACGGCAGTCGCGGTAGGGACAGTAACTGAAGGAGCAGTAGTAGTAGCGAAGGATGCTATATTGATAGCATGGAATTGGACTACTGCAAATGAGGGGTATTGTGAGACTATAGTCATGGGCCATGTTGGTAGTAGCAGGGGTTACTTTAGTAGCATTGTTGGGATATTAGTCTATGAGGACTCATGCCTTCATGGATTGGTAACTGGTAACTGGGAGACCGATGGGAGTACAGGGGAGGCGGACATTCAAATGTCACAAATGAGTGATCTTGCCATAAGAGGAGAGTTCATGTTGTCAGGAAATTACCCATGTGTTTCAGTGTGTATATCCTCAGGTGAAAGCAGAGATAACCAAGGGCACGGGCTGAATTCTGGAGATTGAGTGTACATCAAGAGACACCAGACGGGGGTGTTGGGACAGCGTTGGTTTGGGCCACACACACTACTCTGTACAGTACCTGCAGCGGTAAAAATCGTCATGTCTCTCCTTAGGGGGTGCATAGTTCTCACGTGAAGTGAGGTCCAGCTGCATAATGGGGGAGTGAAGACACCATGACAGAGGAAGCGGAGCAAGAGAGAGAGAGAGACTAGATTCCACTGTAAGACATACAGATGGGTTGGGTCTGGGAGCTACTTTTGCCTCGATGCAAGAATAGAAGGCATTTAGCTCCTCTGGTAGGCTCGAGTTGCTGGGTTTTCCTTTGTAATCCATGATAGTTTGCAAGCCCTGCCACATCCATCGAGCGTCAGAGCCGGCGTAGTAGGATTCGATCTTTGTTTGCTTTTAGCTCAGTGCGGATGTTGACTGTAATCCATGGCTTCTGTTTGGGGTATGTATGTATGATCACTGTGGGGAAGAAGTTGTGGATTCACTTATTAATGAAGCCGGTGCCTGATGTGATAAACTTATCAATGTTATCGGATGAAACAGTCCACGTGTGACTTCATGGGAGGTGGGCTGGAGAGACTCACTAGGTGTGAACAGCTCTCCTCTCCATCCCCCACTCTAGGTCAGATAATCCTTGTGTGTGTGTGTGTGTGTGTGTGTGTGTGTGTGTGTGTGTGTGTGTGTGTGTGTGTGTGTGTGTGTGTGTGTGTGTGTGTGTGTGTGTGTGTGTGTGTGTGTGTGTGTGTGTGTGTGTGTGTGTGTGTGTTCTGTCTTGCTGCATGCATGCTCTGCCCAGTCCGCTGCACCAGAGAGAGAGAGGTAGATGCTATGAATACATTCACTAGTTATAGTTATCTCCAGGCTGTATGACAAAGGGCTCTATTCAATCAGATCCGCATAGCGGAGGTGGAACTGCATTAGAGCTGTCAAATCCACAAGTGGCTCCCATCATTACACCTAAAGCAGACATTGCAATTGGCTGCACAGAGTCACATTAAAAGAAATCCCATGCAGCCTTGTTTACATTTGAACACTGGACTGTGAGATGTAATCTACACCTCGATTAGGATGATAGAAATCCTGATTATTTTGATGAATGTTTTAAACATTTGAGCGTTATTATTTCTATATACAATGCCTTCGGAAAGTATTCAGACCCCTTGACTTTTTCCAAATTTTGTTATGTTACAGCCTAATTCTAAAATTGATTATGTAAATCATTTTCCTTACCAATCTATGCACAACAACCCATAATGACAAAGCAAAAAAACACCTTATTTACATAAGTATTCAGTCCCTTTGCTATGAGACTCGAAATTGAGCTCAGGTGCATCCTGTTTCCATTGATCATCCTTGAGATGTTTCTACAACTTGATTGGAGTCCACATGTGGTAAATTCAATTGATTGGACATGATTTGTAAAGGCACACACCTGTCTATATAAGGTCCCACAGTTGACAGTGCATGTCAGAGAAAAAACCAAGCCATGAGATCAAAGGAATTGTCCGTAGAGCTCCGAGATAGGATTGTGTCGAGGCACAGACCTGGGGAAGGGTACCACATTTTTTTGCATCATTGCAGGTCCCCAAGAACATAGTGGCCTCCATCATTCTTAAATGGAAGAAGTTTGGAACCACCTGGACCTGGAGCTGGTCAAACTGAGCAATCGGGGGAGAAGGGCCTTTGTCAAGGAGGTGACTCTGACAGTGCTCTAGAGTTCAGTAAAAGGCACATGACAGCCCGCTTGGAGTTTACCAAAAGGCACCTAAAGACTCTCAGGCCTACACTTTCTTGCTCTGATCTTCTAACTCGAGTTGGGTGGGTATGGCTTCCTGACAATGATGCAAGAGCAACGGCTCACTGATGTGACGGCTCCAACACAGTTCCACCTCTAACACCGCTAAAACATCCGCTGTGCTGCTATCGCCAGCTAATGATTGATTTGATTGAATCAAGGCCCAAGTCTCTGCTCCAGAGACACATATCAGACAGACACACACACAGGGGCCCTGATCAACCAATGAATATTAAATATCCAGGGGGCTATTTATAGAAACAGGGAGTTTTTCCTAGCCACCGTGTCTCTACATCTGCATTGCCTGCTCTTTGGAGCTAAAGGCAGGGTTTCTGTATAAGCACTTTGTGACATCTGCTGATGTGAAAAGGGATTTATAAATACATTTGATTAAATTTGATTGAGGGAGAGTCCACAAGTGATCTTTAATATCCAAATGAGACGGTGTCATGTGTCTTTGAAAGGGTATCTGTTGTAAGGAGTTTTTAAGTTAACTCTCTGTATATGGTAGAATTTTCTTTCCCTGAGAACTAGTGCTGAAAATAATTTGGTGCAATAGTATGAATGTGAGTTAAGAGCCTGTGTGTGTGTCTGTCTGTTCCATATATAGCTGGTCAGTGCTCTCTTTATCTTCCAATTGTCTGCATGTCCAAAACCCACCACAGGCACATTCTCACATGGGGCTTATTGTACAGCTCAAAGTTTAATTAAATTCAAATCTGTGTCTCGAGGGTGCTATCTATCGCTGGGTCTCTCTTTCTCTCTCTCCCTTTATATCTTTCTCTCTCGCTCTCCCTCGCTTTCTCGCACCCTGTGTATGTTTATCTGCGTGTGTGTGCTTGTGTGTGAGTGTGTGTGTGTCTCTAGGGTGCTATCTCTCGCTACATGGGTCTCATCTGGGAGTAAAACCAGCTGCCTCCGGCCTGGCCTCTGCCCCCCNCCGGCCCAGTGTGCTTGAGCCTGGGTCAATGTTCTGTAGACTGCCTTGGACCTAAGAGAAGTAAGCAAGATATATTTACAATTTTAGATTCTTCAAAGCAGCCACCCTTTGCCTTGATGACAGCTTTGCATTCTCACAACCAGCTTCATGAGGTAGTCACCTGGAATGCTCATTCCAAACCATCTCAATTGGGTTGAGGTCGGGTGATTGTGGAGGCCAGGTCATCTGATGCAGCACTCCATCACTCTCCTTCTTGGTCAAATAGCCCTTACACATCGAAGATCGAATGGATCATTGTCATGTTGAAAAACAAATGATAGTCCCACTAAGCGCACACCAAATGGGAAGGCGTATCGCCGCAGAATGCTGTGGTAACCATGCTGGTTAAGTGCCACTTGAATTCTATATAAACCACAGACAGTGTCACCAACAAAGCACCCCCACACCATCACACCACCTCCATGCTTCACAATGGGAACCACACATGCAGAGATCATCCGTTCACCTACTCGCGTCTCACAAAGATATGGGGTTGGAAGCAAAAATCTCAAATTTGGACTCATCAGACCAAAGGGCAGATTTCCACTGGTCTAGTGTCCATTGCTTGTGTTAATTGGCCCAAGCACGTCTCTTCTTATTATTGATGTCCTTTAGTGGTGGTTTCTTTGCAGCAATTCGACCATGAAGGCCTGATTCACACAGTCTCCTCTGAACAGTTGATGTTGACATGTGTCTGTTACTTAACTCTGTGCGGTGCAATCTGAGGTGCAGTTATTTGCCGATTTCTGAGGCTGGTAACTCTAATGAACTTATCCTCTGCAGCAGAGGTAACTCTGGGTCTCCCTTTTCTGTGGCGGTCCTCATGAGAGCCATTGTCGAAGTTCTTGAAATCTTCGGGATTGATTGACCTTCATATCTTAAAGTAAAGATGGACTGTCGTTTCTCTTTGCTTATTTGAGCTGTTCTTGCCATAATATGGACTTGATCTTTTACCCCAAAACATTTAATTGAACCTTTATTTAACTAGGTAAGTCAGTTAAGAACATATTTACAATGACGGCCTACACCGGCCAAACCCTAACCCGGACGACGCTGTGCCAATTGTGCACTGGAAGCAAACCAGGGTCTGTAGTGACACCTCTAGCACTGAGATGCAGTGCCTTAGACCGCTGTGCCACTCGGGAGCCCAATACCACCCCTATCTTGTCACAGCTCAACTAATTGGCTCAACACACATACATTACACTTCCATGTACACACACACAAACTCTGACACACACACATTTGGCTGGAAGGAGCGGGATGAACAGTTATGCCTGATGTATTAAGTTACTATGCAAGCAGGAGTTGTGCCCTTGATTGATTAACATGAACATGACCACTGGCGTACTTGACACCCCCTCCAAAAAGTAATTCACAAACTTTTTTAATTTCCAAATGTACTAGGAAGCTAAGTGTTTGTTTCTTGGGTTTCAAGAATGTGACTGAAAAAGTGCCTCAGGCCTTGAACTGATTTAAAGTAAGGGGATATCTGTGAACTAAGCTACGACGGCCAGTGGTGTAAAGACTTAAGTCAAAATACTTTAAAGTACTACGTTTTTGGGGTATCTGTACTTTACTTTACTATTAATATTTTTGCCAACTTTTACTTTTACTTCACTACATTCATAAAGAAAATAATGTACTTTTGAATCCATACATTTTCCCTGACACCCTTAAGTACACGTTACATTTTGACAAAAAAATTGTCCAATTCACACACTTATCAAGAGAACATCACTGGTCATACCTACTGCTTCTGATCCGGCGGACTCACTAAACACAAATGCTCCGTTTGTAAATTATGGTTGCGCTCCAAACACTTAAAAGACACACCCTATCCCCTCAGCCCTCAAATTAAGTGGACACTTCTGATGACGTATCATGACGTCTGACGAGTATACAGTTGCAGGGCAAGAGGCGAGGGAGGAAGGAAGGAATGATTTTTGAAATGGAACCACCCTTGGTCGGAAATTCGTCACTAGTACATGGCGCAATGATTGTGTTTTCAACCACCGCTGGCTTGTAGGTGCTTTATATGCGCTACATTCAATGATGAGTGCATGTCTACTTATATTAAATAAGTCATTATTAATATACAACTACTGTATGATAGCTAGCAACTAATTAGCTAACTAACGTTAGCCTGCCTAGCTGGAACTTCTGAAGAAGGGAAATGTTTTATTTCTACATTTTCCAAAAGATAACCAAACACTTTTTACATAGTAGCAACATTTATAACTTATTTGCATTCGTTTTTAATTACACCTGTATGTTGACTTCTCCATTGATGTTGTTTTTAAGTTTGAGGGCTTTTCTTAGCAGATGTACAATCATCGCGAACATAATTGTGCACTCGCAAAGCCAACTGAAAACGAAGCCTGAAGGGCTTACGTTGCTAACTTCCCTTGCTTGGCTAATCATTTGGACCACCCGCCAAGACGGCGAAGGGGATTCCCCCAAGGGCACAAGGAGAGGGTAAGTGGACGAGGGTGTGTCATTTAAGTGTTTGGACCGCACCCCATGTCTGAGTGTTGGAGTGTGCCCCTGGCTATCGCCAATAAATAAAAAAATGTACATTGTGCCGTCTGGTTTGCTTAATATAAGGAATATGAAATTGTTTATACTTGTACTTTTACTTTTGATTCTTAAGTATATTTAAAACCAAATACTTTTAGTCAAGTAGTATTTACTGGGTGACTTTCACTTTTATTTGAGTCATTTTCTATTAATATCTTTACTTTCACTCAAGTATGACACTTTTTAGTACTTTTTCCACAACTGACAACGGCGCCAGTGCAATACTCAGGTGTTCAATCGCGCATATCAGACCAACAGCCTAATAGCCTAATGCTTCTTAGGTAGTTCTTTATGAGTGTTAGCTTAGAAAACGATCTCTCTGCAGAAGCGACAACTACAGGTATGGTAAAAAACTAATTGATTGTCGCAATGCCGTAGCAACATCAGGAAAACTAGGCAGAAGGGAGTGGTGCTTCAGCAGTTCTGCAACATATTTAATTGAGCCTCTCATTCTCATTAATTGCCGGCCTCACCGCGTTACGGAAAAAGACTAACTGTATAGGAATATCTGGAGACAGGTCGTCTGGATACTGTACAGACAATAAATTGACAGATGAAAACATATTGTCATCTTTGCTGACACCAACAGTTCTTCAGGGCTTGAACAAAAAAAGCAGTTTGCGATTTCGTTCATACTAGTGAACCGGCGTTTGAGTTGTGTGGTTGCAATATGAACAGTCCCTAATCTCTGGTATATCTTGCCATGCATCATTCAAGACTATGTTTAAATTGTGTGCAGCGCATTGCACATATAACGCACAATGTCCCAGGAAAGACTGTCTGGATTGGCAATATTCAGTATAGAAAACAGTCGGGCCCACAACCTGGCATTTGTACACAAAAATGCAAGACGCTTTCGCATGCTGTAGCTACTATAGGCTTCTACATAGACAAAAAAACAGCGAGACAAGCACAGACACAGATACACTTTTCTCTCAGAGAAAGTAAAAGAGACAGACAGCGAGAGAGAATCAGCAAGGAGGACTTCAGGAGAGTCTCTCAAGTTGGTTTTAATTTGATTTAATTTCCCTTGAATATTGCAGCCAGTTTGTGTAGGCTATTAGCCAGACAAAACCCACAGAGTTCAACAATAAATAGTGAATTTATCCTCATTGTTAGGCTACTTGATGTATAATTTTTTATAAAATGTTCATAATAAGCAGCTGAATAACACCTAAATAGACCTACAGTATATAGCTATAGATAGAAGGCTACACTGCATAATGAAACAATCCCTTGTAAGCTAGTGTTTTGACGGTGGACTGACTGTATTATTATTATTATTATTATTATTATTATTATTATTTGTAGCTTCATGTCCACATCCCAATTCAACCCTTTAAATTTTTTTTTTAATTTCACCTTTATTTAACCAGGTAGGCCAGTTGAGAACAAGTTCTCATTTACAACTGCGACCTGGCAAAGATAAAGCAAAGCAGTGCCACAAAAACAACAACACAGAGTTACACATAAACACACGTACAGTCAATAACACAAAATAAAATAAAAAAATCTATGTACGGTGTGTGCAAATGTAGAAGAGTAGTAATTACAATTTAGCATTAATAATGGAGTGATAGATGTGCAGATGATGATGTGTGTCACGACTTCCGCCAAAGTCGGCTCCTCTCCATGTTCGTGCGGCGTTCGACGTCACCGGTCTTCTAGCCATCGCCGATCCACCTTTCATTTTCCATTTGTTTTGTCTTGTTTTTCCACACACCTGGTTTTATTTTCCCTCATTACTGTTGTCTATTTAACCCTTTGTTTCCCCCATTTCTGTGTGGGGAATTGTTTGTTGACATGCCGGTTGATGCCGGGCTTGTTGGTTTCACCCGTGCTTTGTGGCAGCCGGTACTATTATGTGTATTTTGTACTTTGTGCTGCCTTACATGGTTTTGGGCATTTGTTTTATGACGTGGTTGCGTTCTGTATTTTAAACATTGCCTGAGTAAAGTACTTAGTCCACTCATCTCTGATCTCCTGCGCCTGACTTACCTACACCAGCTACACCCACCGCATGACAATGTGCAAGTAGAGATACTGGGGTGCAAGAGGGTAAGTAATAATATGGGGATGAGGTAGTCGGGTGTGCTATTTACAGATTGGCTGTGTACAGGTACAGTGATCGGTAAGCTGCTCTGACAGCTGATGCTAAAAGTTAGAGGGAGATATAAGACTCCAGCTTCAGAGATTTTTGCAATTCGTTCCAGTCATTGGCAGCAGAGAACTGGAAGGAAAGGCGGCCAAAGGAAGTGTTGTAGGGGATGAACAGTGCAATATACCTGCTGGAGCGTGTGCTACGGGTGGGTGTTGCTATGGTGACCAGTGAGCTGAGATACGGCGGGGCTTTACCTAGCAAAGACCTATAGATGACCTGGAGCCAGTGGGTTTGGCGACGGATATGTAGTGAGGGCCAGCCAACGAGAGCATACAGGTCGCAGTGGTGGGTAGTATATGGTGCTTTGGTGATAAAACGGATGGCACTGTGATAGACTACATCCAGTTTGCAGAGTAGAGTGTTGGGGGCAATTTTGTAAATTACATGGATTGGTAGGATAGTCAGTTTTACGAGGGTATGTTTGGCGGCATGAGTGAAGGAGGCTTTGTTGCGAAATAGGAAGCCAATTCTAGATTTAATAATTACATTTTACACAACTTTCTATCCAAGGTGGAAGAGAGCGCCAGGACGGCTCATGTCATGCAGGTTCAGGTAAGCGATACAGGACAGTTGTAAAATAATCTATTGGTAGCTGATTGGTATGCCGTTGCATCGAAAATCTATCTGCAATGTTTGAACTTTAATTACTGAACAAGTAATTACATTATTGCCACCAGTCAGCAGTCTAAATGGCGGCATTGTGACACTGTTAATAACATGAGAAAATGGAGACCAAATAGGCCTCCCAATAAACATTTCTCCAGTAGCTAAAGCAAAGCTATATGCCCTGGCACCACAGAAAGCCTATCATCGATTCGATAGGCAACCGCATAGACATCAGTAGTCTATAGTAGAGAACAGTATGCATACCGTGCAGTAGGGCTTGGCGATATGACGATATATATCGTGTGACGATAGACGTTTTTCTATCGTTTCATAATGTGCTCTATTGTTTATTTCGTTGTGTCGCAAATCACACTCTTTTTGCATTCTTCCACATGTGCCGTGTGGAAGGAAATTTGCAACACAAACAAACATGGAAGAGAGTGAACGTGACATAGAGCACGGAGACACGGAGCTCGTACCTAAAAGAGGGGCAACTTCGGTAGCATGGAAGTGGTTAGGGAATGACAAGTCTGACACGGACCAGATAACCGTCCACTGAAAAATATGCCGCTGGCCTATCCCGACAACAGGCTCAAACACACCTAACCTCTTTTACCACCTACGCAAGAATCGTGAAACAGTACGGAGAGAGTCTATGGATGAGACCCCAAAAAGTACAATCGAGTGCTCAAAACAAACCCCCGACTCAGACATTGCAAGAGGCCTTTATTTATTTTGTTTGCAACTATAGTTGAAGTGTTTTCTATTTACCTTTTTAGATTTTATACATTCATATTTTGTTACATGCTTAATTGAAAATGTGCACAGGTTCGAAATAAAATCAAATATGAGTAAGTACATTTTTATTTGTTGAATATAATTCAAAATGTAATAATAAATAGGCCTTTACATGTGGTCATTTTATATAAACTATTTATTCATTGAATTTACAGTAAATGTGCTATATCGTGATATGTTTCGTTATTGGGATATGAAATGGCCTATATCGGGATATGAGATTTTGGCCATATCGCCCAGCCCTACTGTGCAGTAATGTGGACAAAAATAGCACCTGGCATCTGAACTAAATGACAGCACTGTGCATTCTTCTGAATACTAAGAGCACACAAGTAATTACAATATGTGGCTTATTCAATTTGCGCCATATAAGTGTCAACACAATTAACTGTATTCCATATACCAGAGCCATTCTTTAATTCACATCTGTGCATATTCATATCTCCCTTTTACAAAAGCAAGTTTATTCAAAAACATGAGTCCTGCTGTGTCTACTTGGAAGCACACAGAGACAACACACAATAAAATACATATTCTACCCAAGATTATTTCTCATTATGGTAATTATACATTCCTTGCACAGTGGATGGGAAATAATGCATGAATTAATTAAGTCATTATTGTAATAATTTGATCTGTTCAACAATGACAGGAAAAGGTCAGATGTGGATAAAATTTCTTTAATAGATTTATCAAATCAACATTTCTTCTGTTTGGATGCCCATGTCTTTGTCTGGAATGGCAACCTATTCCTAAGTGCTCTACTGAGATAATAGGGTGCTATTTCAGACATATGTAAACCTGGGTTGCCATAACCTTCTCATGCCATTGATTCTTGTCAGACCTGGTAGCGTATCATAAGGTTATGGTTAGGGATATGGGTATGGCTAGGAGTAGGATTCAGCCAGGGTGTGGACTTGGGTTAGGGTTGTGGATGAGGGTTAAGGTTTAACCGGGATGTGGACATGAGCTAGTGTTAGGGTTGTGGCTAAGGTCAGGGTTGGATATATATCCAAGATGGCGTAGCAGTCGGACGTGTTTTTGTCTTGTCCCTAATAAATAGTCTGTTTCTTTGTTTTTTTTTCGGATATACTTTCCATCTACGAACGAAATATACTTTCCTGCAACACGCCTCACCCAATGTGGTACGAATCTGCTATTTTTATACTTATAACTGGAACCTCCATCAGAAGCTAGCCAGCTAATTAGCTACTAGCTAGTAGTCATTGTTAGCCACTGCTAGCGGTCTTCACCTTTAGCTCGGACACCAGCCAGCTTTAGCTCGGTCAATACCTGCCAGTCTGCACAGCGCGATATCAACCCAGAGCATACCGGACTGCTTTTCTCTACCACATCACCAGATTCCTGCTGCAAGCTCTGGACCAGCAAGCTGTGTGTACCTAACTGACCCGCTCTGCCCATTCATCACCATTTACCCTTTGTTGTCTTAGCTCTTCCGATCAACACCTATGATTGCTTTATACCTCTCAATACAAGTGTTGTACACCATTCGAAAGCTTAGAATCTTGGTAATCGAACAGCGTTGACGGATTTACAATAGGCTTTACGGGAAAGCAGAACATTCGATTATCTGAGGACAGCGCCCCACAACAAAATATTATTCAAACCAGCACAGGGTGTTACAAAATCAAATATAGCGATAAAATAAATCACTTACCTTTGAAGATCTTCCTCTGTTTGCAATCTCACGGGTCCCAGGAACACAAAGAATGGTCGTTTTTGTTCGATAAAGTTCTTCTTTATATCCCAAAAAGTCTGTTTAGTTGGTGCCATGGAGTTCTGTAATCCAGTCGTTCCACATGCAGACAAAGACATCCCAAAAGTACCGGTAAAGTTCGTCCAAACAAGTCAAACAATGTTTCTAATTAATCCTCAGGTGTCAAATATCTGAATAAATTATAATATTCCAGACGGAGAATAGCCTGTTCAATAGGAAAGAAAAATAACGAAGAGAGCGCACACAGTCACGTGCGCAAAACAGTAGTGTCCGTTTCAAAAGCCACTTGTTAGAACTTTTATTTCTTGTTCATTTTTCAAAAAACAAGCCTGAAACCATGTTTATAGACTGTTGACATCTAGTGGAAGCCATAGGAACTGCAATCTGGGAGCTAATTCCCTCTATAGTGAATAGCAAGTCAATGGAAAAACTGACATTAAAAAAACACATTTTCCGGATAGATTTTCCTCCGGTTTTCGCCTGCCATATCAGTTCTGTTATATTCACAAACATTATTTCAGAGTGTTTTATATCCAATACTACCAAATATATGCATATCCTTCTGTGCCTGAGTAACAGGCAGTTTACTTTGGGCACGTCAGGCTCTCCGTACTTCCGAACACCGCCCCCTAGTCCTAAGAGGTTAAAAATGTTTTCCTCACCATCTTAAATTAGCATGCCCCATTCAAAAAATGTTGAACTAAGAACAGACATAGCCCTTGGGTCTCTCCAGACTTGACTGCCCTTGACCAGCGCAAAACACCCCGTGGCATTCTGCATTAGCATCGTATAGCCCTGTCGATATGCAACTTTTCAGGGAAGTCAGGAACCAATATACACAGTCAGTTAGGAAAGCAAAGGCTAGCTTTTTCAAACAGAAATTTGCATCTTGTAGCACTAATTCCAAAAGGTTTTGGGGCAGTGTAAAGTCCATGGAGAATAAGAGCACCTCCTCCCAGCTGCCCACTGCACTGAGGCTAGGAAACACTGTCATCACCGATAAATCTACGATAATCGAGAATTTCAACAAGCATTTTTCTACAGTTGGCCATGCTTTCCACCTGGCTACCCCTACCCCGGCCAACAGCTCTGCATCCCCCACAGAAACTTGCCCAAGTCCCCCCCTGCTTCTCCTTCACCCATATCCAGATAGCTGATGTTCTGAAAGAGCTGCAAAATCTGGACCCCTACAAATCAGCTGGGCTAGACAATCTGGACCCTCTCTTTCTAAAATGATCAGCCAAAATTGTTGCAACCCCTATTACTAGCCTGTTCAACCTCTCTTTCGTATCGTCTGAGATCCCTCTACAAAGGGGGAGACACTCTAGACCCAAACTGTTACTGACCTATATCCATCCTACCCTGCCTTTCTAAAGTATTTGAAAGCCAAGTTAACAAACAGATCACCGAACATTTCGAATCCCACCGTACCTTCTCCGCTATGAAATCTGGTTTCCGAGCTGGTCATGGGTGCATCTCAGCCACACTCAAGGTCCTAAACGATATCATAACCGCCATCGATAAAAGACAGTACTGTGCAGCCGTCTTCATCGACCTGGCCAAGGCTTTCGACTCTGTCAATCACCGCATTCTTATCGGCAGACTCAATAGTCATGGTTTCTCAAATGACTGCCTCGCCTGGTTCACCAACTACTTCTCAGATGGAGTTCAGTGTGTCAAATCGGAGGGCCTCTGGCAGTCTCTATGGGGGTGCCACAGGGTTCAATTCTCGGGCCGACTCTTTTCTCTGTAAATATCAATGATGTCGCTCTTGCTGCTGGTGATTCTCTGATCCACCTCTACACAGACGACACCATTCTGTACTCATCTGGCCCTTCTTTGGACACTGTGTTAACAAACCTCCAAATGAGCTTCAACACTTCTTCCGTAAAACTAAATGCATGCTTTTCAACCCATTGCTGCCCGCACCCGAATGCCCAACTACCATCACTACTCTGGACGGTTCTGACTTAGAATATGTGGACAACTACAAATACCTAGGTGTCTAGTTAGACTGTAAACTCTCCTGCCAGACTCACATTTCCAATCCAAAATGAAATCCAGAATCAGCTTCCTATTTCGCAACAAAGCCTCCTTCACTCATGCTGCCAAACATACCCTCGTAAAACTGACTATCCTTGACTTTGGCGATGTCATTTACAAAATAGCCTCCAACACTCTACTCAGCAAATTGGATGTAGTCTATCACATTGTCATCCGTTCTGTCACCAAAGCTCCATATACTACCCACCACGGCGACCTCTATGCTCTCGTTGGCTGGCCCTTGCTACATATTCGTCGCCAAACCCACTGGCTCCAGGTCATCTATAAGTATTTGCTAGGTAAAGCCCCGCCTTATCTCAGCTCACTGGTCACCATAGCAACACCCACCCATGCACGCGCTCCAGCAGGTATATTTCACTGGTCATCCCTAAAGCCAACTCCTCCTTTGGTCGCCTTTCCTTCCAGTTCTCTGCTGCCAATGACTGGAACGAATTGCAAAAATCTCTGAAGCTGGAGTCTTATATCTCCCTCACTAACTTTAAGCATTAGCTGTCAGAGCAGCTTACCGATCACTGCACCTGTACAAAGCCTATCTGTAAATAGCCCACCAAACTACCTCATCCCCATATTGTTATTAAATTATTTTGCTCTTTTGCACCCCAGTATCTCTACTTGCACATCATCATCTGCACATCTGTCACTCCAGTGTTAAATTGTAATTATTTCGTCACTATGGCCTTTTTATTGCCTTACCTCCCTAATCTTACTACATTTGCACACACTGTACATATATTTTTCTATTGTGTTATTGACTGTACGTTTGTTTATCCCATGTGTAACTCTGTTGTTTTTGTTGCACTGCTTTGCTTTATCTTGGCCAGGTCGCAGTTGTAAATGAGAACTTGTTCTCAACTGGCCTACCTGGTTAAATAAAGGTGAAATAATAATTGGTTGAATCGGGATGTGGACATGAAGCTACACTGTAAAAAAAACAAGTTGTTGATTCAACGTACAATTGTAAGGCAACCAGCTGCAATAGGATTGTGAGTTTGATAACTAAAGTAGCATTGAAGTTGATTCAAAGTATAATTATAAGGCAACCAGCTGCAATAGGATTGTGTGTTTGCTCAACATTTTGGCATATAAATTAACCAACATACATTCTCAAGTTGAATTGTATGTTCACTCAATTTAGAATTTTAGATTGAGTGAACAAAATTCAACGTGAGAATTTATTGTACCTTACTTGCATATTTCCCAGTGTGCCATTTGAGTTAATTGTAGTTAACACCCATGACTGTATTTGTTAGTGACAAAGACATGGTTGTTGTATTCATTGCCTTTCAGTCCTGTAGCCATCACCAAGTGAGTGTCTTAGTGCATGATTCAGACTTAGGAAAGCTATTTGTTTTTTTACACGTTTTGATTTAAGCACTTCTCAGTAGTTGGTATCCAGACTTACTGAATGCAGGTGTATAATGGACTTTTCAGGTGTGGCTCCCTTGCATGCACTGAATAAAAGTAATTCAGTTGCTGAAAACCCTCCCACTTGATGGGTTTTCATTCAATATGGTTTTCAATACATGTATCTAAAGCCATTGCTTTAAATAGTGTAACTTTTTAAAGGTGCAATATGTTGCTTGTTGGGCAACCTGACCAAATTCACATAGAAATTTGAGTTATAGATATGTAATTCGCATTGAAAGCAAGTCTAAGAAGCAGTATATCTGTTCTATGTGCACTACTTCTATGCTTCCCATTCTCAAGTTTTGTTTTTGCTTCTTTTACTTTCAGGTTTTGTACACAAGCTTCAAACAGCTGAAAATACAATATTTTTGGTTATGGAAATATATTTACCAGCAGTTTAGATGATACAATGATTATCTAGACTGTACTTGCTTGTTTTGTCACGTATACTGAAATTTGGCAAACTATTCGAATTTGAGCAACCAGGAAATGGCCGAGTGATTTCTGCAAGGTGCATCTTTAATTACATTTATTTCGACAGATTTACTAGAATATCAAGAAAATGTGTTCAGAGTAGGGATTATTGAAAAAAAAAGCAATCTGATTAATCGTGAAAGTTGTTCAATCCATGAAATATTGTAAGGTGAGAGAAGTGTACAATAGGAGTTGAACAATAGTCCTGTAAATCTACCCTAATCCTCACTAATCACAAAACTGTGATGACAACAGTCCAGTCATCGTGAACCGTGGGCTACATGTCCCAAATTATTGCACTTGCAATATGTTAGCCTGAAGGAAACTAATAGTCACTGAACTAAATTGACAGTTATTATGTATATGGGTTTGGCCCGTATATTATATGATAGAAATGTTAGTTGCTGTTTTTTTTCGGAAAAGGTTTCCATAGGCTACAGCATCGGCTTGGGTCTCCAAATCCCCCCCCCCCCCCTGAAAATTATGAAGCCATTGGTCTACAATTAAAAGGTCACACTTTATTTGAATATTCTGGAAAGTCCATCTGTAGATGCTCTATCAACAACCTATGTATCTGTTGAAAAGCAACTGCTTGTTAAGGTTAGGGTACGGTAAGGGTTAAGGGTTAGAGTTAAGGTTACGGTTTGGGCTAGGATAAAGTTTAAGGTTAGGGTTAGTAGGTGGTTAGTTGAAATGTTACTGATAGTCTATAGAGCATCTACAGATGGACTATCCAAGGAAAGTGTTACCTGCTTTTCAGTTTGCTAATGTGACTTCCCACTGGGCACAAACTGGCAGAATCAACATTGTTACAACGTAATTTGTCAACGTATTGTGACATGGAATCTACATGGAATGTACATTGCGTTTGAAAAAGTAATCAATGTAAACTTGTTGTTTTGAGGGTGAAATTTCAACCACAGGACTATGTAATTATGGCAACCAAATTTCAACATAGACCAACATTGTATAAAATATGTTGAATTTGTACATTTTAAAACAACTTCAGATCTTCAACGTTATATCCACTAACAGAAAACAAAACAATAGGCTGGGAAGCACCTCCTACTGGAGAATTGTACAATCTACAGCTACCCTTTGGTCTCCCATCCAGGGTTTTAACCAAGCCCTATAAGCTTTGATATTTGGTACTGACTATTACCAATGTGCAATTGTGAGAATGATTTTTGAGAGTGCTCCACTTAACCACATAGATTTACTGTTGCTATCGAAGACATTCCAAAGGGTAGGTTTAACAGAGCAACTGAAATGTGACCCTATTTTATTACTCATTCAGTATATCATCAATGATGTTGTTTTGACTATATAGCATTTGCAAAGTCATCAACAGCTATTGTTCAATTCAACTCAGAATTCAACTAAAAATAGACAATACAATAGGCCTACTGTAGGGTTTCAAGCTAAGGTTGACTTAAAATGTAATGATATTTAATTATATTGATTTGTGTTTGGTTGTCAATGCAACCAAATGTCAACATTTGAAGGAGAGGTATCTTCTGTTTGGATAGTTACAAATTAATAATTGATATATTGGATTCACGTCTCCATATCAACCAAAAATCGAACTTAAAGAATAGGACTAAATCAAATCAAACTATATTTAAAGTTTAAGGTAAAATAGATCTAAAACAATTGTCATTTACATTTACAATCCCCTTATCCAAACGGATTACTCATGTACCTAGTTCTTTTCAATAGCTCTTATCAATTTATGTTACAGTGCATGGAGATTGGTTTAGATGTTGTTCCACTTGGAATGGACAGGCTGCTCAACCTTATTCATTGTTTCCTCGCACACCTCTGCCACACTTCCATTTCTGTGATCTCCACACCAAACGAATAGCTGGTAACTAGCATGCTATTCTCATGCTTATGTTTAGCAGAATATGCATAGAGAGAAAAGTGCATAAAAAGCGCATTGTTACATTTACACATGCTTAACCCGGGTCAGAATTCCCCCCTAAGTGAATATTTTTTCTTAAAATAAAACGGACAATTCATTACATATATCATAAGGCCTTTCTTTGAGGGCCTAACTACATCCTAATGACCCTGCTACACTACAGGCATCGGGTGTCTGGCATTGCCATCAGCCATTGAGGGAATACTTACTTTGAAATCAATGAAAGCTGCTATACTGCCCGTGTTGCGCTCGAGTTGCGTCATATCCAATGGCCAAGCTCAAGAATAGCCGAGGTTCAATTCTCGATGGCTGACGTGCGTGTTCATTCTATCTTGTGAATTGAAATAATGAGAAATAAAGTTGATTTTGTGTGCATATGGCCTCGACTATACACCACTGGTTATTTTATAAGATTAATGAACTCAAGAAGCTAACAGCTAACATAAACTGTTGCTAGCTACATTGAGTATGTAGCCAACAATTGGGAACTTTAATCACCTGAAACCTGCATTGAGAATGACTGGTAGGGAATATTAATTGTTGAGACTACCTAAATCATATAAACTCGAACAGACATCTCAGTAATGGGTGCAATAAATCCAACAGATTGGATTAGTTTAGAAAAAAATATGTTATTTATGTTTGTGTCGCATAAGTTAACAACAAACCAATCAATGTACATGAAAAAAAGGTATTGAAACAAACATTTCTGAAGATCAACTTGTAATAGAGCATACTGGGAAATATAATGATGGGTGTGGTTTTGAGTCGGTAATTTGAGTGGGTAAACAAACTTAACATTAGCTAAAATGACTGTCCTTTTGAAGTCCACTCAACTAATTTGGCTTTTTTTGTAGTGTTTCCTTCCAAAGTCAAGCATGACATTTTAATTTTACTCAAAAAGCTTTTTCAAATTCAACTCACTTCGAGCAGAGTTCATTGAGTAAACAAACTTAAACACATTAGATAAAATTATTGTCCTTTTTGAAGTCCACTCAACTCAATTGGTTAAGTTGGCTATTTTACAGTGAAAGGTTCGGTTAGGGTTGTGGCTATGGCTAAGAGTAGGGTTGAACCAGGGTGTGCTCACGAAGTTACAGCAGGTTTAGGGTTGTGTTCGAGGCTAGGGTTTAACAGGGATGTGGACATCAAGCTAGGGTGGGGGGTTAGGGTTAGGGTTGAACCGGGATGTGGACATGAAGCTAAGGCTAGGCTTAGGGTTGAGGCTAAGGTTAGCTCTTTATGTTTACATTCAAGGTTCGGTGTAAGGACCCAGATTAATTTTACATCTTGACTAAAAATCTCTTAGCTAAATCTGGGTCATCGACCAAACTGCTATAATGTGCCTCTCCTCCAGTCTCCCTTCCAGAGCTGTGATACTGTTAGAGTAGCTAAGAAGCTTTTGCTCAAATCCAGCCACACAGCCTGAGGGGAGCAGATAGAGACAGGCAGGAGGGAGCACAGCCTCTGCACGCTACATAGATTAACTACACACACAGAGACACGTCACATGTGTGCAAAAGCTCACACACAGGCACACACAAACACAGACATACTTGCACGCACACTCTCCAATAACCATGCTAGATGTGCATAAGTGGAGATATTGTCAAAACTGATGAGCAAGTACTTAAGCAACTTTACCGGCATGGCAAAGAACTTATCCCCAATTGTTTCCAGTATGAGAGGAAAAGGCCAAGCTCTCTCCTGCACAGCCTCCTCCTGTGTATGACAGTACCAGATCAAACATTATTACTCCATTCACTACACACACCTCCATCACAGCAACTGAGCCACATAATTCTGCCTCTGTGTATCTGTCCTCCATGGTGACACAGCATCATCATCCCACCTATTGCAAAGGAGCCACAAAAAATAAAAAATATGGGGATGAGGTAGTTGGTGGGCTATTTACAGATGGGCTGTGTACAGGTGCAAAGATGCTTAAAGTTAGTGAGGGAGATATGTCTCCAACTTCAGTGATTTTTGCAATTCGTTCCAGTCATTGGCAGCAGAAAACTGGAAGGAAAGGCGGCCAAAGGAGGAGTTGGCTTTGGGGATGACCAGTGAAATATAGTCGGAAGTTTACATACACCTTAGCCAAATACATTTAAACTCAGTTTTTCACAATTCCTGACATAAAAAAATTCCCTGTCTTAGGTCCGTTAAGATCACCACATTATTTTAAGAATGTGAAATGTCAGAATAATAGTAGAGAGAATGATTTATTTCAGCTTTTATATCTTTCATCATATTCCCAGTCGGTCAGAAGTTTACATACACTCAATTAGTATTTGGTAGCAGTGCCTTTAAATTATTTAACTTGGGTCAAACGTTTCTGGTTGCCTTCCACAAGCTTCCCACAAAAAGCTGGGTGAATTTTGGCCCATTCCTCCTGACAGAGCTGGTGTAACTGAGTCAGGTTTTTAGGCCTCCTTGCTCGCACACGCCTTTTCAGTTCTGCCCACAAATTTTCTATGGGATTGAGGTCAGGGTTTGTGACGACCACTCCAATACCTTGACTTTGTTGTCCTTAAGCCATTTAGCCACAACTTTGGACGTATGCTTCAGATCATTGTCCATTTGGAAGACCCATTTGCGACCAAGCTTTAACTTCCTGACTGATGTCTTGAGATGTTGCTTCAATATATCCATATAATTTTCCTCCTCGTGATGCCATCTATTTTGTGAAGTGCACCAGTCCCTCCTGCAGCAAAGCACCCCCACAACATGATGCTGCCACCCCCGCGCTTCATGGTTGGGATGGTGTTCTTCGGGTTGCAAGCCTCCCCCTTTTTCCTCCTTACATAACTATGGTCATTATGGCCAAACAGTTCTATTTTTGTTTCATCAGACCAGAGGACATTTCTCCACAAAGTAAGATCTTTGTCCCCATGTGCAGTTGCAAACCGTAGTCTGGATTTTTTTATGGCGGTTTTGGAGCAGTGGCTTCTTCCTTGCTGAGCGGCCTTTCAGGGTATGTCGATATAGGACTCGTTTTACTGTGGATATAGATACTTTTGTACCTGTTTCCTCCAGCATCTTCACAAGGTCCTTTGCTGTTGTTCTGGGATTGATTTGCACTTTTCGCACCAAAGTACATTCATCTCTAGGAGATTTTCCCATAATGTCAAGCAAAGAGGCACTGCGTTTGAAGGTAGGCCTTGAAATACATCCACAGGTACACCTCCAATTGACTCAAATTATGTCAATTAGCCTATCAGAAGCTTCTAAAGCCATGCCATCATTTTCTGGAATTTCCCAAGCTGTTTAAAGGCACAGTCAACTTAGTGTATGTAAACTTCTGACCCACTGGAATTGTGATACAGTGAATTATAAGTGAAATAATCTGTCTGTAAGCAATTGTTGGAAAAATGACTTGTGTCATGCACAAAGTAGATGTCCTAACCGACTTGTCAAAACTATTGTTTGTTAACAAGAAATTTGTGGAGTTGTTGAAAAAACGAGTTTTATTGACTCCAACCTAAGTGTATGTTAAACTTCCGACTTCAAGTGTACCTGCTGGAGCGCGTGCTACGGGTCGGTGTTGCTATGGTGGCCAGTGAGCTGACATAAGGTGGGGCTTTACCTATTAAATACTTAGATGACCTGGAGCCAGTGGGCTTGGCGACGAATATAAAGCGAGGGCCAGCCAACGAGAGCATACAGGTCGCAGTGTTGGGTAGTATATGGGGCTTTGGTGACAAAACAGATGGCAATGTGATAAAGTACATCCAATTTGCAGAGTAGAGTGTTGGAGGTTATTTTGTAAATGACATTTAGGATCGGATCGGTAGGATAGTCAGTTTAACGAGGGTATGTTTGGCAGCATGAGTGAAGGATGCTTTGCTGCGAAATAGGAAGCCGATTCTAGATTTAATTTTGGATTGGAGATGCTTAATGAGAGTCTGGAAGGAGAGTTTACAGTCTAACCAGACACCTAGGTATTTGTAGTTGTCCACATATTCTAAGTCAGAACCGTCCAGAGTTGTGATGCTAGACGGGCGGAGGGGTGCGGGCAGCAATCGGTTGAAAAGCATGCATTTAGTTTTGCTTGCATTTAAGAGCAGTTGGAGGCCACGGTGTTGTATGGCATTGAAGCTCGTCTGGAGGTTTGTCAACTTCTTAGGGAGCGGCAGCAGAGGTGGCGGTTTTGGAGAGTCTGGCGTGCCCAAAGTAAAATGCCTGCCACTCAGGCCCAGAAAATAGGATATGCACATAATTAGTACTATTGGATAGGAAAGTTTATAGAAGTGTTAACATAATGTCTGTGAGTATAACAGAACTGATATAGCAGGCGAAAACCCGAGGAAAATCCATCCGGAATTGCTGTTTTTTGTGACCTTTGCTCTGTTTGAGACTCTCCCCATTGACTTCAATGCAATCCAGCTCCGAGATTGCAGTACCTATGGCTTCCACTAGATGTCAGTCTTTATACAGAGCCTGGAAGCTGTAGCAGTGAGCAGAACGGATAGGAAGAGGAAATGGTCAAGGGAGGTCAGATGTCAACAAGATTTCTCGGGCACAAGACTGGGTGCGCGTCCCACTGTATTTTACTTATATAACGTTTAGGTGACCATCCGAGTGAAATATTATCGCTAATATTAATAAAAGGATAGCTAAAGATGCATTATAACTTGTCTTTGATTTGTTTAGGAAAAGTTTATAGGTATATTTGAACGCGTTCTCTTCACGTTTCAATGGGCGATTCGACGTTGGATTTTCTGAACATAACGCGCCAACCAAACTGAGATTTATGGATATAATAAATGACTTTTTCTAACAAAAGAACCATTGGATGTCTTCGTTGGACACTTGGGAAGCCCTCAGCAGAAGTTCTTCGAAAGGTAAGGGATTTGTTTTCGCTGTGATATGGGTTTTGTGTGACCCTTGCTGGTTTATGAATTTATGCTAATCCATAAATATTAGAGGTGCTATCCTCAAACAATCAAATGTTGTGCTTTTGCCGGAAAGCCTTTTTGAAATCTGACAACGCTGTGATATTGCCAAGAAGCAGAGCTTTTGATGACTATGCAACACTTGTATATTATTGAATGTTTAATAATTCAACTTTTGGATTTTGAATTTGGCACCTTACATTTCACCGGGTAGTGTCGGGAGTGGCCCGCTAGCGCGCCGCTACTCCCCAAGTAGTTTAACACAGTGTCCAAAGAAGGGGCAGATGTATACAGAATGGTGTTGTCTGCATAGAGGTGGATCAGAGAATCACCAGCAGCAAGAGCAACATCATTGATGTATACAGAGAAAAGAGTCGGCCCGAGAATTGAACCCTGTGGCACTCCATAGAGACTGCCAGAGGTCCGGACAACAGGCCCTCCGATTTGACACACTGAACTCTATCGGAGAAGTAGTTGGTGAACCAGGCGAGGCAGTCATTTGAGAAACCAAGGCTGTTGAGTCTGCCGATAAGAATATGGTGATTGACAGAGTCGAAAGCCTTGGCCAGGTCGATGAATACGGCTGCACAGTATAGTCTTTTATCGATGGCGGTTATGATATCGTTTAGGACCTTGAGCGTGGCTGAGGTGCACCCATGACCAGCTCGGAAACCAGATTGCATAGCGGAGAAGGTACGGTGGGATTCGAAATGGACGGTGGTTTGTTTGTTAACTTGGCTTTCGAAGACTTTAGAAAGGCAGGGTAGGATAGATATAGGTCTGTAACAGTTTGGGTCAAGAGTGTCATCCCCTTTGTAGAGGGTGATGACCGCGGAAGCTTTCCAATCTTTAGGGATCTCAGACGATACGAAAGAGAGGTTGAACAGGCTAGTAATATTGGTTGCAACAATTGCGGCGGATAATTTTAGAAAGAGAGGGTCCAGATTGTCTAGCCGAGCTGATTTGTAGGGGTCCAGATTTTGCAGCTCTTTCAGAACATAAACTATCTGGATTTGGGTGAATGAGAAATGGAGGAGGCTTGGGTTTCTGCGGGGGATGCAGAGCTGTTGACCGGTGTAGGGGTAGCCAGGTGGAAGAGATGCTTATTGAAATTCTCGATTATCGTAGATTTATCGGTGGTGAAAGTGTTTCCTAGCCTCAGTGCAGTGGGCAGCTGGGAGGAGGTGCTCTTATTCTCCATGGACTTTACAGTGTCCCAGAACCTTTTGGAGTTTGTGCTACAGGATGCAAATTTCTGTTAGGAAAGCAAAGGCTAGCTTTTTCAAACTGACTGTGTATATTGGTTCCTGACTTCCCTGAAAAGTTGCATATCGCGGTGGCTTTTCGATGCTAATGCAGTACGACACAGGATGTTTTTGTGCTGGTCAAGGGCAGTCAGGTCTGGATTGAACCAAGGGCTATATCTGTTCTTAGTTCTACATTTTTTGAATGGGGAATGCTTATTTAAGATGGCGAGGAAAGCACTTTTAAAGAATAACCAGGCATCCTCCGGAATGAGGTCAATATCCTTCCAGGATACCCGGGCCAGGTCGATTAGAAAGGCCTACTCACTGAAATGTTTTAGGAAGCGTTTGACAGTGATGATGGGTGGTCGTTTGACCACGGACCCATTACGGACGCAGGCAATGAGGCAGTGATCGCGGAGATCCTAGTTGAAAACAGCAGAGGTGTATTTTGAGGGCAGGTTGGTCAGGATGATATCTATGAGGGTGCCCGTGTTTACGGATTTAGGGTTCTACCTGGTAGATTCCATTAATAATTTGTGTGAGATTGAGGGCATCTAGCTTAGATTGTAAGATGGCCGGGTTGTTAAGCATATCCCAGTTTAGGTCACCTAACAGTACTAACTCTGAAGATAAATGGGGGGCAATTAATTCACATATGGTGTCCAGGGCACAGCTGGGGGCTTAGGGGGGTCTATAACAAGCGGCAACAGTGAGACTTATTTCTGGAAAGGTGGATTTTTAAATGTAGCAGCTCGAACTGTTTGGGCACAGACGTCTCTGCAGTAGATTGCAACTCCACCCCCTTTGGCAGTTCTATCTTGGCGGAAAATGTTGTAGTTGGGGTGGAAATGTAATAATTTTTGGTGGCCTTCCTAAGCCAGGATTCAGACACGGCTAGGACATCAGGCTCTGTCGTTTGCTTTCAGTTCCCCATGCTTGACTTGACTCATTGTTCTTCCTTTCAGAGGTTTTAGTAAGTCGAAGCTTGTGCGTAGCTCTCTCTTCATGAGTAGCGATACAGGCAAAGCCTTGGTGATTACATGCGGTGTTACTTTAGGATAGCAGGAAACTCTTCAAGCTTTGGTGCAGTGTCCCTTGATCCTGAGACGCTTTTCAGGCATGTTTCATGGTCTGTACGAACCTCACCGCCAGTCCGTTGGTAGGTGGATCATACGGTGCAGACCTGATGTACTGTATGCCATTCACTTGTAGGAAAATGGCCATTTCTTGGGACACTAACTGCGTTCCATTGTAGGTAACATGTTGGAGTGGCGAGCCAAACCGTACCAGGCAGTGATGCAACCAGTCAGGATGCTCTCGATGTTGCAGTTGTAGAACCTTTTGAGGATTTGAGGACCCATGCCAAATCTTTTTAGTTTCCCGAGGGGGAATAGGCTTTGTCATGCCCTCTTTACGACATTCTTGGTGTGTTTGGACCATTCTAGTTTGTTGGTGATGTGGTCACCAAGGAACTTGAAGCTCTCAACCTGCTCCACTACAGCCCCGTCAATGAAAATGGGGGTGTGCTCAGCCCTGCTTTTCCTGTAGTCCACAATCATCTCCTTAGTCTTGGTTACGTTGAGGGATAGGTTGTTATTCTGGCACCACCCGGCCAGGTCTCTGACCTCCTCCCTATAGGCCCGCCGTTGTCTGTGATCAGGCCTACCACTGTTGTGTCGTCTGCAAACTTAATGATGGTGTTGGAGTCGTACCTGGCCATGCAGTCGTGGGTGAACAGGGAGTACAGGAGGGGACTGAGCACACACCCCCGAGGGGCACCAGTGTTGAGGATCAGCGTCGCAGATGTGTTGCTAGCTACCCTCACCAGTCCGGGATCCAGTTGCAGAGGGAGCTTAGAGGGTACTATGGTGTTGAACGCTGAGCTGTAGTCAATGAATAGCATTCTCACGTAGGGGTTCCTTTTGTCCAGGTGGGAAAGAGCAGTGTGGAGCTCACTTTATGGCTACGGACGTGAGTGCTACGGGTCTGTAGTCATTTAGGCAGGTTGACTTAGTGTTCTTGGGCACAGGGACTATGGTGGTCTGCTTGAAACATGTTGGTATTACAGACTCAATCAGGGAGCTGTTGAAAATGTCAGTGAAGACACCTACCAGTTGGTCGGCACATGTCCTGGTAATCCGTCTGGCCTTGTGAATGTTGACTTGTTTAAAGGTCTTACTCACATCGGCTGCGGAGAGCGTGATAACACAGTCGTCCGGAACAGCTGATGCTCTCATGCATTTCTCAGTGTTGCTTGCCTCGAAGCGAGCATAGGAGTGATTTAGCTCGTCTTGTAGGCTCGTGTCACTGGGCAGCTCGCGGCTGTGCTTCCCTTTGTAGTCTAATAGTTTGCAAGCCTTGCCACATAAGACGAGCTTCGGAGCCGGGGGGAGTACGATTCAATCTTAGCCCTGTATTGGCGCTTTGCCTGTTTGATGGTTCGACGGAGGGCATAGCAGAATTTCTTATAAGCTTCTCGGTTAGAGTCCCGCAGATGTGTCAGGAGTGTTTCCTTGGTTTTCATGAATGCTTCTTTGCATTGTTTGTCCATTTCCATGTTTTGTCATGACAAAGCAGCTAATGCAGCGGCTTCAGCTTCATTGGCTTAGCTCGGGATAAAGTGTCTATAGTAAGCCAGTAACCCCAGGAAAGAACTTAGTTGGCTCATGTTCTGAGGAGCTGGGACGTACAAGATAGCCTTGACCGTGGCATTGATGGGTGCCCGAGGTATTCAACCAATGATTGGAAGAATGCAAATGTTTACTTATGAACTCGCAGTCCGTAGTCCTTCAATCTGTGTAAGGTCGCATTCAAGATCTTGATGTCCCTCTCTGTCCTTTCCAGTAACTATGATGTCCTCCAGGTAGCATTTTCCTCCTGGCAATCCACTCAAGATCTGGTCCCTCACCCACCCAGTTCTGGCACACTTGTGATTCCAAACGGTAAACGATAGTACCTGAAGAGCCCCTTGTGTTTCACGATGGTCAGCAGCTTCTTGGACTTTTCATCCACGCGCTTGGCACAGGTACATTTTGCTCAATTTTAGACCCCAGCTAAACCCATGAAAAGGTTGTCAATGTGTGATAGCAGATGCTGCTCAGCAGACAACACAGGGTTAACTGTGACCTTAACGTCCACATATCCTGACTCCACCATCCTTCTTAAGGACTGGTACGATGGGTGTAACCCATTAACTCACGCTGACAGGCTCCAGTACTTTGTTGTTTGTTTTTAGTCGCATCCTTTAGCTACCTTCAACCCCTCCCATCTACCTCTGAAGACCATCCAGTTTTGATTTCTATTTGCCCTATATTTTTCAACTGTGCTGTGATGTTTAACAAAAGTTCTGCATCTTTCTATTCTCATAGTTTCAACAGATTGTAAATTAAAGATACTATTTTTTGCTAGAAGTATTATTATATTATTGATCGATTGACTATGACTTTTCAGATCACCCAGCAGTGCTATTTAAAATTATTCAGCCATTCCTGAACCTGCGACTAAAAACAAGCTACCGTACATATGGACTAGAGGTCGACCGATTATGATTTTTCAATGCCGATACCGATACCGATTATTAGAGGACCAAAAAAAGTCGATACCAATTAATCAGCAGATTTCTTTTTTTCTTTTTTTGATATACATTTTATTTTTTTGATATTTTTTTATATATATTTGTAATGATGACAATTACAACAATACTGAATGAACACTTATTTTAACTTAATATAATACATAAAATCTATTTAGTCCCAAATAAATAATGAAACATGTTCAATTTGGTTTAAATAATGCAAAAACACAGTGTTGGAGAAGAAAGTCAAAGTGCAATATGTGCCATGTAAAAACCTAACATGTAAGTTCCTCAGAACATGAGAACATATGAAAGCTGGTGGTTCCTTTTAACATCAATCTTCAATATTCCCAGTTAAGAAGTTTTAGGTTGTAGTTATTATAGGAATATTTATCTTCATACCATTTGTATTTCGTATACCTTTGAATATTGGATGTTCTTATAGGCACTATGCCAGCCTAATCTCGGGAGTTGATAGGCTTGAAGTCATAAACAGCGCAATGCTTGAAGCACAGCGAAGAGCTGCTGGCAAACGCAGGAAAGTGCTGTTTGAATGAGTGCTTACGAGCCTGCTGCTGCCTACCACCGTCAGACTGCTCTATCAAATATCAAATCATAGACTTAATTATAATATAATAAACACACAGAAATACAAGCCTTAGGTCATTAATATGGTGAAATCTGGAAACTATAATTTAGAAAACAAAATGTTTATTCTTTCAGTGTTATACGGAACCGTTCCGTATTTTATCAAACGGGTGGCAACCCTAAGTCTAAATATTGCTATTACATTGCACAACCTTCAATGTTATGTCATAATTATGTACAATTCTGGCAAATTAATTCCGGTCTTTGTTAGGAAGAAATGGTCTTCACACAGTTCGCAACGAGCCAGGCGGCCCAAACTGCAGCATATACCCTGACTCTGCTTGCACAGAACGCAAGAGAAGTGACACAATTTCCCTAGTTGAAATACATTCATGTTAGCAGGCAATATTAACAAAATATGCAGGTTTAAAATGTTTTACTTGTGTGTTGATTTTAAGAAAGGCATTGATGTTTATGGTTAGGTACACATTGGTGCAACGGCTGTGCTTTTTTCGTGAATGCTCTTATTAAATCATCACCCGTTTGGCGAAGTAGGCTGTGATTCAATGATAAATTAACATGCACCGCATTGATTATATACAACGCAGGACAAGCTAGATAAACTAGTAATATCAACAACCATGTGTAGTTAACTAGTGATTATGTGAAGATTGATAGTTTTTTATAAGATACATTTAATGCTAGCTAGCAACTTACTTTGGCTCCTTGCACTCGCGTAACAGGTGGCCAGCCTGCCACGCAGTCTCCTCGTGGAGTCCAATGTAATCGGCCATAATCAGCGTCCAAAAATGCCGATTACGATTGTTATGAAAACTTGAAATCGGCCCTCGGTCGACCTCTAATATGGACAATACCAAAATCTGCAGAGCTGGGATGGTTGTATCCCCCATATAAATAACATTCTATTGGTTGCAAGAATTTTGCATAGTAATTTAAATTGAAAAACTCAAAATATTGAATCCGGTGTCATTTTGTGTATCAGTTCATAAACCATGTGGAATCGGTACATCGAAACTGTCTTCCCAACTATTTTGCAATCTGTATGGCACAGCTGTGAATTTTTGGTCCTGTATATTTGTTTATCACAATTTTCTTTAAACAGTTTTTGTCTTTAATGCTGGGCCGACAAACAAGTTTCTTACTTTCTACCCCTTCCACTTGTTTCTTCCATTTTTGCGCTAATGCTGCAAATAGTTGGTTGTAATTTTGGATAGAGCAGACATTTTCATATATTTTTGTTAGCTGCATGTGTGACAACTCCACCAGTCCTATTTATGATATAATGTACGAAGATTATACCGTTTTTTTTTTTATCAATTATTATATTTGAGTTTAACCATATCATTGGTTGATATATTTGTTCTTTCTTTCTGGTGGATGAAACTGAAATTGCAAACAACTTTCTATGGCTTGTTTTAAAAATAGCAATATTTTGGAGATTATTTAATTTTCAAATAACCTAAAGTGAAAGGTTGTAATCTGAAACAAGGGGAACAGGTCATTCTTGAACACGATGTGAGCCATTCTTACTAATCTTCAAGAGAACCAGTTCGGATTTCATTATAGCTTTTGTGTGACTGAAGCCTATAGTGAGAGGTCTAATGCTTTAATATTTAATACTTTCTGCCCTCCAAATTCATATTAATTATATAAATAGGCTGGTTTAATTCCAAATAAAATTGAATATTTGTTGCTCATATAAACTGAACAAAAATATAAATGCAACACAACGTTTTATTTTACCTTTATTTAACTAGGCATGTCAGTTAAGAACAAATTCTTATTTTCAATGATGGCCTAGGAAGAAGTGGGTTACCTGCTTTGTTCAGGGGCAGAACGGCAGATTTGTACCGTGTCAGCTCGGGGATTCAATCTTGCAACCTCTCGGTTACTAGTCTAACGCTCTAACCACTAGGCTACCCTGCTGCCCCAAGTGCAGGTCAAGTGTTTCATGAGCTGAAATAAAAGATCCCAGAAATGTTCCATACGCACAAAAAGCTTATTTCTCTAAAATGCTGTGCACAAATTTGTTTACAACCCTGTTAGTGATGATTTTATATTTTGTTAAGATAATCCATCCACCTGACAGGTGTGGCACATCAAGAAGCTGATTAAACAGCATGATCATTACACAGGTGTTCCTTGTGCTGGGTACAATAAAAGGCCATTCTAAAATGTGCAGTTTTGTCACACAACGCAATGTTACAGATATCTCCATTTTTGAGGGAACATGCAATTGGCATGCCGACTGCAGGAATGTCCACCAGAGCAGTTGCCAGAGAATTTAATGTTCATTTATCTACCATAAACCACCTCCAATGTCATTTTAGAGAATTTGGCAGTACGTCCAACCGGCCTCACAACCGAAGACCACGTGTAACCACGCCAGCCCAGGACCTACACATCCGGCTTCTTCACCTGAGGGATCATCGGTGGGGGTAGGAGGAGTATTTCTGTCTGTAATAAAGCCATTTTGTGGGGAAAAACTCATTCTGATTGGCTCGGCCTGGCTCTCAAGTGGGTGGGCCCTCCCAGGGTGGGGTGGGGTGGGCCCTCCCGGGTGGGCCCTCCCAGGGTGGGGTGGGCCCGGGTGGGCCCTCCCAGGCCCACCAATGGCTGTGCACCTGCAAAGTCATGTGAAATCCATATATTAGGGCCTAATTAACTTATTTCAATTGACTGATTTCCTTATATGAACTGTAACTCAGCAACATCTTTGAAATTGCTGCATGTTACGTTTATATTTTTGTTTGGTATAATTCAATAAACAAGTCGATAGGTGTAGGCAGGGCCATAAGCACATAGGTAAACTGATATATGACTTAAGAGTTAATCAGGGTGATTTTTCCACAAATAGACAGGCATTGTCCTTTCCATGGTAGCAACATCTTATCTATTTTTAGATAACTTTCAAATGTATTGTAGTGAGATAATTTCTTTATTTCGGGATATGAATACAGAGTATGTCCACTTCACTATCAGAACATTTTATTGGAAAACTACACAGTAATGTAAAAACATTTTTTTTTGTGATCCACTATCAAATCAAACTTTAGTTGTCACATGCGCCGAATACAACAAGTGTAGACCTTACTGTGCAATGCTTCCTTACAAGCCCTTAACTAACAGTGCGGTTCAAGAAAGAGTGAAGAAAATGTTTACGAAAAAAACTAAAGTAAAAAATAATAAAAAGTAACATAATAAAATAACAGTAACGAGGCTATATACAGGGGATACTGGTACAGAGTAAATGTGTGGGGTACAGGTTAGTTGAGGTAGTTTGTACATGTAGGTAGGGCTGAAGTGACTATGCATAGATAATAAGCAGCGAGTAGCAGCAGTGTACAAAACAAATGGCGGGGTGTCAATGTAAATAGTCCGGTGGCCATTTTGATTAATTGTTCAGCACTCTTATGGCTTAAAAAATAATCAAATTGGTAATATAGTACATTTATCATAATTTGGCAGTAATCCAGAGAGGTTAGAAAAGTATCTATATCCTCTATGAGGGTATGGAGGGATCCAAATTGTGGATTTAAAATAATAAAAAAAACATGAATCGTCAGCATACAATGACATCTTCGTTTTTAAGTCCTAGATTTCTATCCCCTTGATATTATTGTTGGATCTGATTTTAATAGCATTTTGATGGCCATAATAAATATACAGTTGAAGTCGGAAGTTTACATACACCTTAGCCAAACACATTTCAACTCAGTTTTTCACAATTCCTGACATTTAATCCTAGTAAAAAATCCCTGTTTTAGGTCAGTTAGGATCATCACTTTATTTTAGGAATGTGAAATGTCAGAATAATAGTAGAGAGAATTATTTATTTAAGCTTTCATTTCTTTCATCACATTTCCAGTGGGTCAGAAGTTTACATACACTCAATTAGTATTTGGTAGCATTGCCTTTAAAATGTTTAACTTGGGTCAAATGTTTCGGGTAGCCTTCCACAAGCTTCCCACAATAAGTTGGGTGAATTCTGGCCCATTCCTCCTGACAGAGCTGGTGTAACTGAGTCAGGTTTGTAGGCCTCCTTGCTCACACACGCTTTTGAAGTTCTGCCCACAAATCTTCTATGGGATTGAGGTCAATACCTTGACTTTGTTGTCCTTAAGCCATTTTGCCACAACTTTGGAAGTATGCTTGGGGTCATTGTCCATTTGGAAGACCCATTTGCGACCAAGCTTTAACTTCCTGACTGATGTCTTGAGATGTTGCTTCAATATGTCCACATAATTTTCTTCCTCGTGATGCCATCTATTTTGTGAAGTGCACCAGTCCCTCCTGCAGCAAAGCACCCCCACAACATGATGCTGCCAGCCCCGTGCTTCACGGTTGGGATGGTGTTCTTCGGCTTGCAAGCCTCCCCCTTCTTCCTCCAAACATAATGATGGTCATTATGGCCACAGAGTTCTATTTTTGTTTCATCAGACCAGAGGACATTTCTCCACAAAGTAAGATCTTTGTCCCCATGTGCAGTTGCAAACCGTAGTCTGGATTTTTTATGGCGGTTTTGGAGCAGTGGCTTCTTCCTTGCTGAGCAGCCTTTCAGGGTATGTCGATATAGGACTCGTTTTACTGTGGATATAGATACTTTTGTACCTGTTTCCTCCAGCATCTTCACAAGGTCCTTTGCTATTGTTCTGGGATTGATTTGCAATTTTCGCACCAAAGTACGTTCATCTTTATGAGACAGAACGCGTCTCATTCCTGAGCGGTATGAAGGCTGCGTGGTCCCATGGTGTTTATACTTGCGTACTATTGTTTGTACAGATGAACGTGGTACCCTCAGGTGTTTGGAATTTGCTCCCAAGGATGAACCAGACTTGTGGAGGTCTACAATTGGTTTTCTGAGGTCTTGGCTGATTTCTTTTGATTTTCCCATGATGTCAAGCAAAGAGGCACTTAGTTTGAAGGTAGGCCTTGAAATACATTCACAGGTACACCTCCAATTGACTCAAATTATGTCAATTAGCCTATCAGAAGCTTCTAAAGCCATGACATAATTTTCTGGAATTTTCCAAGCTGTTTAAAGGCACAGTCAACTTAGGGTATGTAAACTTCTGACCGACTGGAATTGTGATACAGTGTATTATAAGTAAAATAATCTGTCTGTAAACAATTGTTGGAAAAATGACTTGTGTCATGCACAAAGTAGATGTCCTAACCGACTTGCCAAAACTATAGTTTGTTAACAAGAAATTTGTGGAGTGGTTGAAAAATGAGTTTTATTGTCTAAGTGTATGTAAACTTCTGATTTCAACTGAATGCTGATAGCGGACAACCTTGTTTTACTCCTCTTGACAGTTTAATACTTTCTGAGAAGTAGCCATTATTTACTTACTATTTTACACCTAGGGTTACTAGACATAACTTTAACCCATTGTATAAGAGATTCTCAAAAACGTGAATATTCCAGGCATTTTTATATAAATTCCATTCATCAATAGCCTTTTCAAAGTCAGCTATGAATACCAGGCCTGGTTTCCCAGATTTTTCATAGAGTTCTATTGTTTCCAGTACTTGATTTTATATTATCTCCATTGTATCGTCCATGTAAAAAACCTGTCTGATTAGGATGATGTCACGACTAACGCCAAAGTCTGTTCCTCTCCTTGTTCGGGCGGTGTTCGGCGGTCGACGTCACCGGTCTTCTAGCCATCTCCGATCCACTTTTCATTTTCCATTTGTTTTGTCTTGTTTTGTCTTGTCTTGTCACACCTGGTTTTAATTTGCCCTCATTGCTGTTGTTTATTTAACCCTCTGTTTCCCCCATGTCTGTGTGGGGAATTGTTTGTTTGTCATGCCGGGTTACGCCAGGTTTGTATGTTTTCACCCGTGCTTTGTGCAGACGGTATTTGTAAGTGTATTTTGTACTTTGTGCTGCCTTACTTGGTTTTGGGAATTTGTTTTTGTGATGCCGTTGCGTTCTGTTTGTACATTTGCCTCAGTAAAGTACTTAGTACACTCATCTCTGCTCTCCTGCGCCTGACTACCTACACCAGCTACACCCACCGCATGACAGATGAATAGTAATAATAATTATATGCGCTATGGATTTTTGCTAGAATTTTTTGCTTCACAGCACTGAAGTGTAAGGGGCCTCCAATATTTTAAATGGACTGAATATTTATGTTTACCACCTGGGTCCTGTTTCAATAATAGTGAAATCAGACATTCTTGTTGAGTATCTGATAATCTATAATTTAGAGGTGGTTAAAAACATGCTAATAGCCTTCCTCTGAGTACATCTAAAAACGTGGTATGCCATCCGGCACTGGAGTTTTCCCGGACTTAAAGGCTTTAATTGCATCAATAAGTTCCTCTACTGTAATTTGACCTTCACATGAGTCTTTCTGTACAGCTGTTAATTTTACATTATAACTTTGGTTACTGGAGGAAACTGAAACAAAAACATATGCTTAAAATACTTTGCTTCCTCTTTCAAAATATACTTTGGTAAATCATAGGTGACTACTTTGAAGATTAAAAAGTTATTTTGTGCATTTTTTCCCCATATTCCATCCAGTTCGCTTGATCTTTCTTGAATAAGGTCCTCAGTTCTTTTTATTTTTCCTCTAACTTATTCTGTGCCTTCATGGTACAGATTGTGTTGATATCTACTGTATCTGTACTGTTAGTCCCTCTATTTCCTTTGTTAATATGAACTATTTTGACCTAAATTGCTTTTGTTTTAAAGATTCGTATTGGCCTCTAAAGACACATTTAAGAGTGTCCAATACAATAAGAGGATCTAAGTTTTGTTGGAAAAAAGTCAGTTATAACTTCTTCTGTCCTGTTTAAAAACAAATTGTCATCCAATAGGCTTTGACTGCATTTCCAATGTCCTCGCCCACATGGGAATTCTGTAAGAGTAATATATATGTCAACTATTTGATGGTCCTGAGTCAATTCTTTGTAGAAGCCCCTTTGGCAGCGATTACAGCTGTGAGTCTTTCTAGTAAATCTCTAAGAGCTTTCCACACCTGGATTTTGCAACATTTGCCTGATTATTATTTTCTAAATTCTTCACCCTCTGTCAAATTGGGTATTTATCATTGGTAGAAAACCATTTTCAGGTCTTGCCGTAGATTTAAGTCAAAACTGTAACTCGGCCACTCAGGAAATTCCCTGTCTTATTGGTAAGCAACTCCAGTGTAGAGTTGACCTTGTGTTTCAGATTATTATCCTGTTGAAAGGTGAATATATCTCCCAATGTCTGGAGGAAAGCGAACTGAACCAGGTTTTCCTCTAGGATGTCACGTCTGAAGTGTCGTTTTGTTAGATAAAATCCTTTTTCATATCCTAAAAAAGTCCATATAGCATGCACGATCGATTTTGTATTTCCACTTGTTGAAAGGAATCTGTGAAAATCTCACCCTAAACGTTGTTTCAAGGAGTCAAATCATGTTTGTATCTATTCCTCAGAGATCCTAGAAGGTAACAAGACTTCATTATTTCATTAGGGGTGTAGTATATCCTATAGGACACCATATTTGGTCAGAGAGCGACGCCTTCATGGCATGCCGATGACGTGGGCGGCCATCACTTGAATGACTGTATCTTTGTCAAATAAGCACCAATCAGGGTCAAGCAAAGCTAGCTAGATAGCCAATGAGCTGGGCTTTACGGGAGTATGTATATGTCATAAAATGTAGCTTCTAACCTTGTACGACAAGCATTCCTTTTCATTTTGGACAAAGAATTATAAAGATATTCAGAGTTATAAAGTTATGAAAACTGGTTGTTTTGCAGATGTTTAACTTATAGTATGGCTACTAATAAAGTCCAAGTATACAGATTTGACTATATTCTTGCAGAAAAATGGAATATGAATGTCTCCTTCACGATTTGCCCAAATGTACATGGGGACTTCACACTAAAAGTCTTGAGGATCAGTCATACTCCAAGTTATCCGTTATCCAACTTTGCACATACACTGCTGCCATCTTGTGGAAACTATCGGAATTACAACCAGAGTGATGGCTATAACAGAGACCTTTCTCTTGCATTTCAAAGATGGTGGTAAAAAAACACTGGTTGTTTTTTTCTTTGTATTTTCTTCTACCAGATCTATTGTGTTATATTCTCCTACATTCAATTCACATTTCCACAAAGTGTTTCCTTTCAAATGGTACCAAGAATATGCATATCCTTGCTTCAGGATCTGAGCTACAGGCAGTTAGATTTAGGTATGTCATTTACACGTAAATTGAAAAAAAGGGGGTCATCCCTAATTAAAACGTTTCACCTGCTTCCGACTCACCGCCCCATCATTACAGAATACCAACTCAAAATATGGAAGCAGCAGGACAACCGGACATCTCCCAGAAGATCAATGAACAAGGTGACCTTTGTCAACACCATGATCAGCTGGCTCAACTGGGGACGGCCATGGAAGATGTTCTCCTCAGTCTACAACGTCTCAACAGCAGAGGATATTCTAGAGACAGTCTACCCAACGAGTCAGCACACCAGCCCATTCAGCAACCCGCTCAGGTCAGCGATGCCCGTCTATCCCTCCCGGAGAAATATGACAGGACATCATCCAAATGCCGTGGCTTCCTCCTTCAGTGCTGCCTCCATTTCGCACACCACATGGTTCTTTTTTAAATGTATTTTCGGATCATCCCGTGGAGGGCAGAGAAGGAGGTGAGCGTCTGCTTCAGCTCCAGCAGGGGAATCAGACGGCTGCTGAGTATGCGCTTACCTTCCAGACAGTAGCAGCTTCCAGTGGATGGAATGAGCCGGTGCTCATCAAGTTATTTAGAAGAGGTCTGCATGAGAAGGTCCATACGGAACTGGCCTGCCGAGATGACAACCTCACCCTGGACGCACTCATTGCGATGGCCATCCGTCTGGATAACCTCCTCCGGGAGCGTCGGCATTTCCATCGCTTCTCTCCCTATTTCGGCGAGTGTTCGGGATCAGAGCCTGTACCCATGGAGGTAGGGGTCACACGTCTTCCTGCGGCGGAACGACGCAGGCGGATACAGCTGGGGCTCTGTCTGTACTGTGGCCAGGGAGGGCACAAGCACCAGCGGTGTCTGTTACTTCAGAATCCGGGATCCACTAGAGCAGAGGGACGGTCACGTGATGTTACATCCCCCGGACCAGGAATGAGTATTCCATCTACTGCTCTTCCTGTTAGACTCTTTTTAGTACCCATCACTCTGGCTGATTGTCCCTCATGCCCTGTGTCTACAGCTTTAGTGGATTCCGGCGCTGCAAGGAACTTTATGGATCAGACCCTTGCCTCCTCTCTCAATATTACGGAATTCTCCAGCAGGGAAGCTCCTGCCGCTTTCCGTGCCTCAGCGACCTTGGTCCCATCTATCCATTGACTTGGTTACTGATTTTCCCCCTTCTGATGGTTTCACCACCATTCTGGTGGTAGTGGATAGATTCTTCAAGTCATGTCGATTAATCCCTCTTCCTGGTCTTCCCACTGCTCTCCAGGTCATTGAGGCACTCTTGCAGAAGGTCTTCCGGCATTATGGTCTTCCGTGGCCCCCAATTCACATCCCGAGTATGGAGTGCTGCCTTGGAGAAGCTCGGGGTCACGGTCAGCCTCACATACGCGCATTGGCCCCAGTCTAACAGGCAGGTGGAGAGGATGAATCAGGAGCTATGGAGGTTCCTGAGGAGTCACTGTCAGGACCGGCAGGGTGAGTGGGCACGTTTCCTTCCTTGGGCAGAGTACGCCCAGAACTCTCTACGTCACTCCTCCACTGGGTTGACCCCCTTCCTGTGTGTTTTGGGTTTCCATCCGGCCCTGGCCCTGTGGACCCCAGGCCAGACCGCGGCTCCTGCGGTAGATTAGTGGTTCCAGTGCGCGGAGGAGGTGTGGAACAATGCGCACGTGAGACTCCAGTGCGCCGTCCAACGTCAGAAAGAGCAGGCAGACCGTCACTGCAGTGAGACCCCTGTGTTCCATCCTGGGGATTGCGTCTGGCTCTCTACCAGGAACCTCCCACTCCACCTGCCCTGCAAGAAACGGAGCCCCCGGTTTGTGGGGCCGTTCAAGGTTCTCCGGAGGGTCAATGAGGTGACATACCAGTTACAATTACCCAGTCACTTCCGTATCTCACCCTCTTTTCATGTCTCCCTTCTCAGGCCAGTGGTTCCTGGTCTGCTATCTGATGCTGTCCCCTACGACACACCTCCATCCCCTTCCCCTGGATATCGAGGGGAGCCCGGCGTACGCTGTCAGAGCCCTACTGGACTCCCGACGTCGTGGGGGTCGGCTCCAGTATCTGGTGGACTGGGAGGGGTATGGCCCAGAGGAGCAGTGTCGGGTTCCAGTGGAGGACATTCTGGACCCCAACATCATCCGTGATTTCCAACTTTGCCACCCGGACTGACCCTGCTCCTTGTCCTCGGGGTCGTCCCCTGGTCGGCGTCGCTCCTGCTCCTCCCCTCCAGCGTACAACGTTGCCAGAGTACTAACCACCGGTCCTGGGATTCGTCATTACGCGCACCTGGCACTCATTATGCGCACCTGTGAATCATTATGGTTATGAGCTATGATTCATTATGATTCACACCTGGACTCTATTACCTTCATCATTTCATCTTCTTTATGTCACAGGCCAGTTATGAACCTAAACTCAAACACTCATGAAAAATAAAAATTGTATTGTCTATATTAAAGAATGTCCTTTTTGCACCCAAAACAAATTAATATAGAAATGTATAGAAGGATTTCACACTATTTTTCATTTTGGAGATATTTTTGACACATAAGACACCTGGAAGTAACTCAGTGGCCTTGTGGTGAAAGTGTCCACCCTGAGATTGGAAGGTTGGGAGTTTGATCACAGGTTGAATCCCACCTAAAACTCTCAAAATCGGACCTGAACCCTCACTGCTTGACACTCAGTGTGACCCTGTTTTAGCCCATTGTGACACAGGGAGTGAACACTATTTTCCAATGAAGGCTCTTTTAAAGGCTCTCTGACATTTAATAGGTAAACATTTTCACAAATATTGTCTTTCCTATATTGCCCTTAAAGTACTACTCAAACTTAAATTTTCTACAAGCCTTCCAAAGAGACCATGAGTAATGGCAAACCTTGTTAAAAGCCCAGTGCAGTCAAAATTGTTTTGTATCATATTATACAACAGCGGAAGAAACGAACACTCTAAAAGTGTGAAAAAATGTCATAATATGAAATGCAATAGTTGCGGCTTGAAAATACAATCTACTCAGTCAGAATCTTCTGATCAGCAAGTTTTGCATGGGTGGAGTTTTAGCTTGCCAGGTGACATCACCAGGTGGTATAAGTTAATAGACCAATAACAAAAAGAGTTTGAAACCTCTGTGCCTATAACAGCTACTTTTCAGGTTATATATCCCTCCCATTAGGCCCCTCTGCTCTGGTGGATTGATCCACATTGTGGTTAATGCACTGCTTTGGAGTCCTTCCCCTCCCCGCTCAGACCACTCCCACAGTCCTAGCAAAATTCTTGCTTGAATTCTATTTTTATTTGAATGGAAAACTATTACAGTAAGGTACTTAATTGTTACCCATAAATAATTTGATATTGAGATAAAAAAACAGCTGCATTGGGCCTTTTAAAATGCTGGAAATGCAGAGCCACTCAAGTTTCAGATAGGTAGCATAGGAAAGGAATTTGTGATACATAATTAAGATGTACGTAAACCTTACATATGCTTTTCTCTGCCTACCCACCAAACACCTACTGAATAATTATATATAGCGCATATTCTCATGTACTGTAAAGGTTGTTATTGTAGAGTTGCTAAGCAGAGCAGAAGTGAGGCTACACTAAATTCCTGGCCTGTTAGTCTGGGTAGTCATCCTGGTAGGTTGGGTACTATAAATACAATAGCAACACATCTTTAAATAATTTTTCTGGAAAGGATCAACAGCTTGCAATGACTCATGTTGCCAATAAAGATACATTACAATACCTGGTTATTTTAGGTGTTTCTAAGTCAATGCATGTTTCTCTCTCCCTCTCTCTCACACACAGACACCAGCCTGACGCGGCTCTCCTCACAGGCTTCAGAAACATGCTGCCTCTGCACTCTGCAGACTGCCACAGTAGTGAATTACACACACACACACACACACACACACACGTATAGACACGCACACACACATGCACGCACATGCTCACATATTTCATGTAATCAATTACAATGAAATAGAAGACAAGAGGAAATACATTTACAGATGAGGTTAGAAATGCAATTTATGAGACTGACACTCTCCTGTAATCCAGTCTGGTGTATAAAACATGATAGGAGAAGTAACAGTTCTCTACAGACATGCCTGTCTCCTCTGTGGTGATTTCACCCTATTTAAAGCCTAAGAAGACCAATGTATTATGCAGGGATGCAGTAAGCAGATGTACAGTAAGTAGCGCCCAGAGCAGAGCTGGATCTACAGGGAATGGAAAAAGGGGGAACTGAGTATGTAGTAGTGTGCACGTGTGCTCCTTTCTGTGTGTGTGTGTGTTTTTGTGTGAGTATGTGTGTTTCGGGGTGTGCACGTGCAGATGTAAAATATGTGTGTGTATTTGAGTTTGTGTATGTGTGTGTGTCTGTTTTCAGGGCTGATTGATTAACAGTGACAGCGTCTTGAGGAGAGTGGGCAGGGAAACCATAGGATCCTCTCTCCCAGTCTCTAACGCGATGACATCACTGCTACTTAACGGCAAACTGCCCTTTATTACCAGTGCACTGTAGCTCTGCATCCCACCCGAGACACAGAATCCCCTGTGTGTGTGTGTGTGTGTGTATGTGCCCATGTTCATGCATGGGCGTGTGTGCTTACATGTGGATGTATAAAGTGCATTCAGAAAGTATTCAGACCCTTCCCTTTTTCCACATTTTGTTACGTTACAGCCTTATTCTAAAATGGATAAAGTATTTAGTTTTTCTCACCAATCTACACACAAAACCCCATAATGACAAAGCGAAAAAAGTTTTTTTAGAAATGTTTGCATATTTATTACAAATAAAAAACAGAAATACCTTATTTACATAAAGTACCAGTCAAACGTTTGGACACCTACTCATTCAAGGATTTTTCTTTATTTTTACTATTTTCTACATTGTAGAATAATAGTGAAGACATCGCCTCCCGAGGGGTGCAGTGGTCTATGGCTGTGCCACTAGAGATTCTGGGTTTGAGTCCAGGCTCTGTCGCAGCCGGCCGCGACCGGGAGACCCATGGGGTGGCGCACAATTGACCCAGCGTCATCCGGGTTAGGGGAGGGTTTGGCCGGCAGAGATGTCCTTGTCCAATTGCGCACTAGCGACTCCTGTGGCGGGTCGGGCGCAGTGCACGCTGACACGGTTGCCAGGTGTACTGTGTTTCTCCGACACATTGGTGCGGCTGGCTTCCGAGTTAAGTGGGCATTGTGTCAAGAAGCAGTGCAGCTTGGTTGGGTTGTGTTTCGGAGGATGCACGGCTCTCGACCTTCGCCTCTCCTGAGTCTGTACGGGAATTGCAGCGATGAGACAAGACTGTAACTACCAAGTGGATACCATGAAATTGGGAAGAAAAAAGTGAAAAATATTTTTTAAAAACAACTAATAAATTGAAAAAAAAACTATGAAATAAACACATAGGGAATCGTCTAGACACCAAAAAATTGTTAAACAAATCTAAATATATTCTTCAAATTACCCAACCTTTGCCTTGATGAAAGCTCTTGATATTCTGCCTACCAGCTTTACCTTTTCCAACAGTCTTGAAGGAGTTTTGGGTCTTTCTTTCCTGTGGCGGTCCCCATGAGAGCCAGTTTCATCATAGCACTTGATGGTTTTTGCCACTGCTCTTGAAGAAACTTTCAAAGTTCTTGAAACTTTCCACATTGACTGATGTTCATGTCTTTAATGATGGACTGTCATTTCTCTTTGCTTTTTTGAGCTGTTCTTGCCATAATATGGACTTGGTCTTTTACCAAATAGGGCTATCTTCTGTATACCACCCCTACCTTGTCACAACACAACTGATTGTCTTAAACGCATTAAGAAGGAAAGAAATTCCACAAATTAACTTTTAACAAGACACACCTGTTAATTGAAATGCATTCCAGGTGACAACCTCATGAAGCTGGTTGAGAGAATGCCAAGAGTGTGCAAAGCTGTCATCAAGGCAAAGGGTGGCTACTTTGAAGAATCTATAATATATTTTGATTTGTTTAACACTTTTTTGGTTGCTACATGATTCCATATGTGTTATTTCATAGTTTTGATGTCTTCATTATTTGATTGATGAGGATTTTTTTTTAATTCATTTTAGAATAATGCTGAAACATAACAAAATTGGAAAAAGTCAAGAGGCCTGAATACTCTCTGAATGCATTGTATGTGCCTGGGTAACCTCCATTTCAAAAATCTAAAACAAAGCGATGAACCAAGCAGAATTAGTTATTCACCCCAGCTTTGCTCTTTAAGATGACTCCCACACATCTGAACTGCTGCCAATTTTATATGAGCCCACTTGAAGATCCAAACAATATCCCCTCACACAGAGATGGTATTGTTCCCTGCACCATCTACACTCACAAAGCAAGAAGCGACTCGGATCCAATATCTCAACGACGTTCGCTACATCAATAGCGTAGGAGGCAAATGGAAAGGTCTTTTTTCATAAATACACTGGAGGGTGGTAATAATAATAATCAGAAATGGCATTAGCTTAGCCACCAAGCCTTTCACATAGCGTCATTGGCTGGTACAGATATTGCTTTGCATCACAAGGCCCGCCGGTCTCCTTACATGAACAGAACTTACTCACTATTATTGCCTGTGAGAGATTACACCAGATATTTCAATAATCTATCTACCTTGTTCCATTCTAGACCCCTTTCAGTCTCCACTCTCTCCCACTCTAAGTCTCAGATACAGAGATATGATTTGATCTCCGGCATGCAGGATTCTTTAGATCAGCACAGGTAATTGTCTTGTTCATTAGTGGCATCTGTGTGCAGTCTTTATGAGCTTCCTGTTCAATGATGATAGACATCTGGTCCTCCTGTCTCTTCTCAGAAGGGCTTGGGATACAGTGAGGGGAAAAAAGTATTTGATCCCCTGCGGATTTTGTACGTTTGCCCACTGACAAAGAAATGATCAGTCTATAATTTTAATGGTAGGTGTATTTGAACAGTGATAAATTGATTTGCATTTCAATGAGGGAAATAAGTATTTGAACCCCTCTCAATCAGAAAGATTTCTGGCTCCCAGGTGTCTTTTATACAGGTAACGAGCTGAGATTAGGAGCACACTCTTAAAGGGATTGCTCCTAATCTCAGCTTGTTACCTGTATAAAAGACACCTGTCCACAGAAGCAATCAAGCAATCAGATTCCAAACTCTCCACCATGGCCAAGACCAAAGAGCTCTCTAAGGATGTCAGGGACAAGATTTTAGACCTACACAAGGCTGGAATGGGCTACAAGACCATCGCCAAGCAGCTTGGTGAGAAGGTGACAACAGTTGGTGCGATTATTCGCAAATGGAAGAAACACAAAAGAACTGTCAATCTCCCTCGGCCTGGGGCTCCATGCCAGATCTCACCTCGTGGAGTTGCAATGATCATGAGAACGGTGAGGAATCAGGCCAGAACTACACGGGAGATCTTGTCAATGATCTCAAGGCAGCTGGGACCATAGTCACCAAGAAAACAATTGGTAACACACTACGAAATCCTGCAGCACCCGCAAGGTCCGCCTGCTCAAGAAAGCACATATACATGCCCAACTGAAGTTTGCCAATGAACATCTGAATGATTCAGAGGACATCTGGGTGAAAGTGTTGTGGTCAGATGAGACCAAAATAGAGCTCTTTGGCATCAACTCAACTCTCCGTGTTTGGAGGAGGAGGAATGCTGCCTATGACCCTAAAAACACCATGCCCACCGTCAAACATGGAGGTGGAAACAGTCTTTGGGGGTGTTTTTCTGCTAAGGGGACAGGACAACTTCACTGCATCAAAGGGACGATTGACGGGGCCATGTACCGTCAAATCTTGGGTGAGAACCTCCTTCCCTCAGCCAGGGCATTGAAAATGGGTCGTGGATGGGTATTCCAGCATGACAATGACCCAAAACACACGGCCAAGGCAACAAAGGAGTGGCTCAAGAAGAAGCACATTAAGGTCCTGGAGTAGCCTAGCCAGTCTCCAGACCTTAATCCCATAGAAAATCTGTGGAGGGAGCTGAAGGTTCGAGTTGCCAAACGTCAGCCTCGAAACCTTGATGACTTGGAGAAGATCTGCAAAGAGGAGTGGGACAAAATCCCTCATGAGATGTGTGCTAACCTGGTGGCCAACTGCAAGAAACATCTGACCTCTGTGATTGCCAACAACGGTTTTGCCACCAAGTACTAAGTCATGTTTTGCAGAGGGGTCAAATACTTATTTCCCTCATTAAAATGCAAATCAATTTATAACATTTTTCACATGCGTTTTTCTGTTTTTCTTTGTTGTTATTCTGTCTCTCACTGTTCAAATAAACCTACCATTAAAATTATAGACTGATCATTTCTTTGTCAGTGGGCAAACGTACAAAATCAGCAGGGGATCAAATACTTTTTTCCCTCACTGTATGTTGACTATGACGTTACACCATAGATAATATGGTCACAAAGATGTAGCTGTTAAGAAATGAAAGTTTGGCTTGGAAGGGTTTTTATTTGACTGTTCACAGACAGCTGATGTGTTGTGCATCGAAGTCCACAAGGGAAGGGAAGAGGTGAGAGGAGGAGAGCGTGTAGATGCGAGAATACAACAAGCTGTTTGTATCTGGCTATGAAAGTTAGCTGTATGCGTGTAGTCAGGGATGTATTCATTCTGCCGATTCTGTTGAAAAACATATAGGGAAAATTCAAGTATCATGTAGTAGACTAAATCTATCGATGTTGCATTGACCTGCGTGAATGGAATAGGAATGACAGTCATCCAATATGCTGTAATATAAATAAACCCATGCTCATAAAAATAATTGCACGACCGCCAATAGTTTGTATGAACCTTGCTGTTTGCCACTCAGACCTGGCAACAATGTTGCAAAATATGACATGATCTCCCCCCTGCCATAGAGAGATAAATGGCTTGCTGACATCTGACCGTTTTCTGACCAGGTGAAATATGGATATAAATGGCTAGCTGACGTCTGACTGTTTTCTGACCAGGCAAAATGTGGATATGTCAATGTAAAACAGCTGAAACAAATTAAAAGGTTATGCTATCTTTCATGTCAGAGTTTTATGTGACTGGGTTAGCTTTAGCTGGTTTCTAAAAATCCCCATTACACTCTGGGGTAGGGATTAGGGTTGTGGCAGTCATGACATTTTGTCAGCGGCGACTGTCATTAAAATAACTGCTGGTCTCACATTAATTGACTTAATGAACATAAACACATTTAGCATCTCTGGTTCCACACATAGCCTACAAGCCACATTTTAAAAGTTTAATAAAGCCCTTAATATAGCCTAGAGTATCACAATAAATCAGGTCTATAGAAACATTATGATATGATGAAATGGAGCCTATTTCATGGAGTCCTTAGGCCCTGATCTAGCCAAGCCATATAGTTGTGGCCTCCACTAGTTCATTCAGCAGACAAGATTTTCTTCCAATTCCCATGGCATTATTTTATAGGCTATTATTTTACAGCCTAGTAGGAAGAATACAATTGAACATAGCTCAATAAAATAGAAAGGATATTTCTCCCCAAACAATTTGAGGGAGAGTGCTCATGCGGCTATTGTGTCAAGGGTTTAACAAACAAACAGGTCCACCTATATGCCTAATATAGAGTTATTTATGCAACTTTAGTTGTGATACAAAAGTTAGGCTATGTTTTGATTTCTAATACATTCTAAGGCTGCATGATGCAACGAATGGTGATTTGAAAAAAGTCGCATGAAAGGGAAGTGCTGTTTCTTGCACAGGCTGCACACACTTCATCAATCTCTCATTCACAATTTGACAAGCACTTAATAATATTCTCATGCAGTATTCTCTATTTAATATTGTCTTTACATAGGCTATATTAGTAGGCTATAGGCCCATGTGTGGAATAATTTTTTATTTAGAATGGCCCACAAAAAAAAGTAATCCATAGCCTGCACTCCAATAGCGAATGGAGGTTATGTGTTGTTTCGTTCTTACTTTTGATACTTAAGTATGTTTCAAACCAAAAACTTTTACTCCAGTAGAATTTGACTGGGAGACTTTTACTTGAGTCATTTTCTATTAAGGTATCGTTACTTTTACTCAAGTATGACAATTGGGTTCTTTTTCCACCACTGGTCAAATCTCTGTTTTCAAATGTGATTGCGCAATGACTGGGCTTATAAGAACACGTTTCACTAGGCTCTAGTCTATGGGCTCTCCAACCATGTTCCAGCGGTCTTGGGCCTATAGGCTACATTTGGAGTTATTTGGCCACTTCAGTTGTGATTAGTGATGTACCGGTATGACATTTTTGGCCGATATCCGATATTTTCCATGCGAAGAAAAACGATAACGATAACCGATATTTACAATTTTAGCAGCCTTTTAAGCATTCTAGTACAGTTAAATAGTTAGCACACACACATGGACGCGGCGGTCTAAGGCACTGCATCTCAGCGCAAGAGGCACAATTACAGTACCTGGTTCAAATCCAGGCTGTATCATATCCGGCCGTGATTGGGAGTCCCATAGTGCGGCTTACAATTGGCCCAGCGTTGTCCGTGCCATCATTGTAAATAAGAATTTGTTCTTAAATGACTTGCCTAGTTACAGTTGAAGTCGGAGGTTTACATACACCTTTGCCAAATACATTTAAACTCTGTTTTTCACAATTCCTGACATTTAATCATAGTAAAAATTCCCTGTCTTAGGTCAGTTAGGATCACCACTTTATTTGAATGTGAAATGTCAGAATAATAGTAGAGAGAATTATTTCTTTCAGCTTTTATTTCTTTCATCACATTCCCAGTGGGTCAGAAGTTTACATACACTCAATTAGTATTTGGTAGCATTGCCTTTTAAATTGTTTAACTTGGGTCAGCTTTTCACAAGCTTCCCACAATAAGTTGGGTGAATTTTGGCCCATTCCTCCTGACAGAGCTGGTGTAACTGAGTCAGGTTTGTAGGCCTCCTTGCTCGCAAACGCTTTTTCAGTTCTGCCCACAAATTATCTATAGGATTGAGGTCAGGGCTTTGTGATGGCCACTCCAATACCTTGACTTTGTTGTCTTTAATCCATTTTGCCACAACTTGGAAGTATGCTTGGGGTCGTTGTCCATTTGGAAGACCCATTTGTGACCAAGCTTTAACTTCCTGACTGATGTCTTGAGATGTTGCTCCAATATATCCACATAATTTTCCTGCCTCATGATGCCATCTATTTTGTGAAGTCCACCAGGCCCTCCTGCAGCAAATCACCCCCACAACATGATGCTGCCACCCCCGTGCTTCACGGTTGGGATGGTGTTCTTCGGCTTGCAAGCCTCCCTCTTTTTCCTCCTAACATAACAATGGTCATTATGGCCAAACAGTTCTATTTTTGTTTCATCAGACCAGGGGACATTTCTCCAAAATGTACCATCTTTGTCCCCATGTGCAGTTGCAAACCGTAGTCTGTCTTTTTATGGCGGTTTTGGAGCAGTGGCTTCTTCCTTGCTGAGTGGCCTTTCAGGTTATGTTGATATAGGACTTGTTTTACTGTGGATATAGATAGTTTTGTACCCGTTTCCTCCAGCATCTTCACAAGGTCCTTTGCTGTTGTTCTGGGATTGATTTGCACCAAGGTACGTTCATCTTTAGGAGACAGAACGCGTCTCCTTCCTGAGCGGTATGACGTCTGAGTGGTCCCATGGTGTTTATACTTGCGTACTATTGTTTGTACAGATGAACGTGGTACCTTCAGGCGTTTGTAAATTGCTCCCAAGGATGATCCAGACTTGTGGAGGTGTACAATTGTTTTTCTGAGGTCTTGGCTGATTTCTTTTGATTTTCCCATGATGTCAAGCAAAGAGGCACTGCGTTTGAAGGTAGGCATTGAAATTGACTCAAATGCTGTCAATTAGCCTATCAGAAGCTTCTAAAGCCATGACATAATTTTCTGGAATTTCCCAAGCTGTTTAAAGGCACAGTCAACTTAGTGTATATAAACTTCTGACCCACTGGAATTGTGATATAGTGAATTATAAGTGAAATAATCTGTCTGTAAACAATTGTTGGAAAAATGACTTGCGTCATGCACAAAGTAGATGTCCTAACCGACTTGCCAAAACTATAGTTTGTAAAAAAGAAATTTGTGGAGTGGTTGAAAAACGAGTTTTATTGACTCCAACCTAAGTGTATGTAAACTTCCGACTTCAACTGTATGTAAGGCTCTGGTCTGTCCAAGGAGTAAGAGTAAACAGTAGACATGTTCTCTGCTATCCACTTTGTTTAATAGGGAACGGGCCATCCATTTTCATTTCAGAGAAGTCCAATCACTCCCTAATAGCATACCCTCAGTGAGAGTGCGATCAAAAGGTTATGGTTGGCATTCAGATGCAGCTTGGATATTTCACCCATAAAACGATTGGCAAAATGCTCTCATCATAAAATTATTTTGTTAAAATGGGTTACATGTCTCTCTGCTGGACATAATCCATTCCTATGGGATTTTACCTAAAGTGATGTGTACAGGACAGATTTCCTGTACGTTTTCTTAAAATTGACACAAAACAGAATATCATACTAAATATCATTGCAATCAGTAGACTTCAGGAAATACCATATAGATTTTTTGAGTATTTACATGGAAACTAAATCAAATCAAATCAAATCAAATTCAAAATCAAATCAAATTTTATTTGTCACATACACATGGTTAGCAGATGTTAATGCGAGTGTAGCGAAATGCTTGTGCTTCTAGTTCCGACCATGCAGTAGTATCTAACAAGTAATCTAACAAATTCACAACAACTACCTTATACACACAAGAGTAAAGGAATGAATACGAGTATGTACATATAAATATATGGATGAGCGATGGCTGACCGGCATAGGCAAGATGCAGTAGATGGTATGGAGTACAGTATATACATATATATATATGAGATGAGTAATGTAGGATATGTAAACATTATATAAATGGCATTGTTTAAAGTGGCTAGTGATACATTATTTCATCCAATTATAATTATTAAAGTGGCTAGAGATTTGGGTCGATGGCCGAACGGCATAGGCAAGATACAGTAGATGGTTTAGAGTACAGTGTATACATTTGATATGAGTATGTCGGATACGTAAACATTATATACAAAATTGTTTAAAGTGGCTAGTGATACATTTGTTACATCCAATTCCTATGTTTAAAGTGGCTAGAGATTTAAGTCAGTATGTTGGCAGCAGCCACTCAATGTTAGTGATGGCTGTTTAACAGTCTGATGGCCTTGAGGTAGAAGCTGTTTTTCAGTCTCTCGGTCCCAGCTTTGATGCACCTGTACTGACCTCGCCTTCTGGATGATAGCGGGGTGAACAGGCAGTGGCTCGGGTGGTTGTTGTCCTTGATGATCTTTTTGGCCTTTCTGTGACATCGGGTGGTGTAGGTGTCCTGGAGGGCAGGTAGTTTACCCCCGGTGATGCGCTGTGCAGTCCTCACTACCCTCTGGAGAGCCTTACGGTTGTGGGCGGAGCAGTTGCCGTACCAGGCGGTGATACAGCCCGACAGGATGCTCTCGATTGTGCATCTGTAAAAGTTTGTGAGTGATTTTGGTGACAAGCCGAATTTCTTCAGCCTCCTGAGGTTGAAGAGGCGCTGTTGCGCCTTCTTCACCACGCTGTCTGTGTGGGTGGACCAATTCAGTTTGTCCGTGATGTGTACGCCGAGGAACTTAAAACTTTCCACCTTCTCCACTACTGTCCCCTCGATGTGGATAGGGGGGTGCTCCCTCTCCTGTTTCCTGAAGTCCACGATCATCTCCTTTGTTTTGCTGACATTGAGTGAGAGGTTATTTTCCTGACACCACACTCCGAGGGCCCTCACCTCCTCTCTGTAGGCCGTCTCGTCGTTGTTGGTAATCAAGCCTACCACTGTAGTGTCGTCAGCAAACTTGATGATTGAGTTGGATGCGTGCTTGGCCACGCAGTCATGGGTAAACAGGGAGTACAGGAGAGGGCTGAGAACGCACCCTTGTGGGGCCCCAGTGTTGAGGATCAGCGGGGTGGAGATGTTGTTTCCTACCCTCACCACCTGGGACCGGCCCGTCAGGAAGTCCAGGACCCAGTTGCACAGGGCTGGGTCGAGACCCAGGGTCTCGAGCTTAATGACGAGCTTGGAGGGAACTATGGTGTTAAATGCTGAGCTGTAGTCGATGAACAGCATTCTTACATAAGTATTCCTCTTGTCCAGATGGGTTAGGGCAGTATGCAGTGTGATTGCGATTGCGTCGTCTGTGGACCTATTGGGACGGTAAGCAAATTGGAGTGGGTCCAGGGTGTCTGGTAGGATGGAAGTGATATGATCCTTGACTATCGCCCCGTAGCACTCACTT
>QNTS01000121.1:908588-936327 GCA_003317085.1 Hucho hucho
GCATTTGATTGTAATGAATTCTATGTCAGGTGAACAAAAGGACTTGAGTTCCTGTATGTTGTTATGATCACACCACGTCTCGTTAATCATAAGACACACACCCCCACCCTTCTTCTTACCAGATAGATGTTTGTTTCTGTCGGCGCGATGCGTGGAGAAACCAGGTGGCTGTACCGACTCAGATAACGTGTCCTGAGTGAGCCATGTTTCCGTGAAGCAAAGAACGTTGCAGTCTCGGATGTCTCTCTGAAAGGCAACCCTTGATCTGATTTCGTCTACTTTGTTGTCAAGAGACTGTACATTGGCGATTCAAATACTCCGGAGAGGTGCACGATGCGCCCGTCGACGTAGCTTGACCAAAAGACCGGCGCGTTTCCCTCTTCTCCGGCGCCGCCGTTGTTTTGATTCGCCGCGTGCTATCCAGTCTATTGTTGTGGTTGGGTTAGCAAACCGAGAATCCTCTTTGGGAAAGTCGTATTCGTGGTCGTAATGTTGGTAAGTTGACGTTGCTCTTATATCCAATAGTTCCTCCCGGTTGTATGTAATAAAACTTAATATTTCCCGGGGTAACAATGTAAAAAGTAATACATAAAAAAACAAAATACTGCATGATTTCCTGAGAACGTGAAGCGAGGCTGCCATCTCTGTCGGCGCCGGAAGTTCCACTATTGGAACAAACCATGAAAACATTAACAAAAAACATACATTTGGCACGCATTTTCATTAATTCTCTACTAAAAGTTTAAACGATATGTATTTGTGGCCCATGTATTGCGTTTTCCAAACACCCTGAAACATTTTAAGCCATCATTGGGCTGTATGTACCAATTATTTATGGAGATATGGCCAAGTGAATATAGTCCAATGTGGCCCCTGTCACGACTTCCACCGAAGGTGGCTCCTCTGCCTGTTCGGGCGGCGTTCGGTGGTCGTCGTCACCGGCCTATTTAAGCCGGTTAGGCCCGCCTCCTTTTTGTGCGGGCTTGTTTTCTGTTTGTTGGTGTATGTTTTCGCTTGATGAGTTTGGTGTCCTGTTTTGGGCCGCTCTTCTGTATAGTTTGCCTATTGTTTTGGCGTTTGACATTTTGCACACCGCAATAAAGTCGGTTTCCTGTTACTCTGCTCTCTGCGCCTAACTCCGCACCCACCACTCCTAGCTGTGTGACAGCCCCATGCAGCTGATTGGTAGACATGTGGAAATGGCCACCAGGGGGTTATTAATGGACAAAATCTGTGATGGCATAGTAGCCAAAAATACTTCTTTAGCCATGCCCCAGCTGTGTGTTTTTAATTTGGTGGCTCTATCACAAAGTCCACAATTCTCTCCCGTAGCCACTGGACTATGGTCAAAATGACCTCAATTTGACCCCCATGAAGGTCTTCAGAGTATTTTGAGTCAGAATTGTTGTCTATATCATCTGTGGGGTTTATTTAATGGATAGATAACATTACAAAGTCATTTTGATATTATTTGGAATGATTTCACCCTATTTTACTCTAACAGGAAATCCGAATTGCTGCCATTTTATTAAAATGGTTGACTGACATGCTTACCAGACTGCCTGCAATCTTTAAAATGTTCCTGAAGGTGGTATTTAGTATTTGTGTACCAAGTTTGATACTTGTATCATAAAGTGAAACAATCTCTGGTATATTTGTTTCTTATCTGCTGGTCTAATAAGAAAATACTGTGTGTATTCTGTGGGCACAAAGGGAATGCTCAGAATAGGGAGCAGTGTGTGTGTGTGAGTAAAGATAAAACCTCTACACACGCCCCTACCACCCACGCACCTAACATTTTATACTTGCAACAATATCAAATCTTAACTGGTTTTCCTTATTAACAACAGCTGCTATAGGTTCATAATACATTGTTATTACACAGAGCTTTGTCTGTCCTTCCAAGCCATAACATTAAAACAGCATATAACATTGTGCTTTCATATGAGGAGCTGATCATTGCAATAACAACAAGATGCTAATTAGTCGTTAACCAAGCAACTTTTGGCTCAATAGAGTAATCAACACTGGATGATAATTCCAGTTACATCCTGTCTGTCTCATTATAAAGCACTTGTGTAAACAGCAGAGAACTCATGTTGAGAACAGTGTGATTAAACTCTAGTAGGGCCACGGGTTAGGTAGGTAGAGAGTAGGGATGTGCATCGTTCCCTTTTAAGACGATTCAATATGTATCTAAATACATGGGCTCTGATAGATACAGGGTTTGATTCGGTTCACTAACATTTGTTGCATACATTTTCCATTCTAAATTCAAATCTGCTGCTGATGGAACTCATGAGCTGGGCCTCTCTGAGCTGGATCTGTCTGAGCTGACTTCTGGCACACTTTGGTTCTGAAATCACCAGTACCTACTAATTAACTAGTAATGTATCAATATTTATTATTTACAAATTAGATATGATATAGACAATGAATATATAGCGCAGTTTGGGATTTTACCCCCCCACATTTCAAAATCGATAGGTTTTGACCATTAAAAAAACATTACGGAGAGATCTTCTCTTCTCTCTCTTCAGCTATGGAGTGCTCCTCGCAAAAGTGATTTTTGTCCTCGTTAGGAAATTATCAACTTGACCCTGTATTTCTACAAATGACCGTATACACTGATTTGTTTAAACCAAAACTACCAAAATGATTGCTGATCGTGAACTTGAACAATAAAACATTTTACTCTATAACAAGCCCCATTTAGACGGTATTATCTACCCAGATGAGCGATGTTTTCAACAGCGCATCAATAACAATAACCTAGCAAATGACATGGGTTGTCACTCAACTAAAAAAGCCTAATATCACGAAGGCCATTTTAGCATTTGAATGCTGAAGGTGCAGCGCAGATGTGCAAAATCAGGAAAAGGCCATCTACCTCGCGTTGGTCAGTGTGCGAAGCTGGGCGCAGTTTGACTAGGCTACTGATAATATATTGCCTGGGGTTGTGTGGCATGCACAATTACTTGTAGATCAATGACTGTCAACACAGTAACATGCAATTCGAAACTGAAGGAGAAGACACATCTATTGACTTAAAATATGACAGGTATTTGGTTGAAAGAATGTAATATGAGCAAAACCATTTTAGTGAACCGGCGATTCATAATGTTTTAATCGATTTTCTGACGGATGCATGCTACCTACATTTGTCTCGGTTTGGGGTCCGCCGATCGATGCACTTAAACATTTTGAATCGGGGACAGGCGACTCATTACATCCCTAGTAGAGAGCATACTTGATTACTCTATTGACATCAGTGCGGGTAGGAAGAGCAGTTCACAACACTATAGCGACAAGGCAATCAATACCTCATTTACAGTAAGCATGTTCATTATTGTTTCTTTGTCTAGCCTTGTTTCTTCACGAGTCAAATCAAATCAAATTTATTTATAAAGCCCCCCTTACATCAGCTGATGTCACAGAGTGCTGTACAGAAACCCAGCCTAAAACCCCAAACAGCAAGCAATGCAGGTGTAAAAAATTCTGATATACAGTACCATTTACACACTACACACTTAATATAATTGTCAAAACTTTTTTATGTTCTATCAAATCAATGTTTCCCAATCAAGCTAATCGTACACAATTCAAGATTGAGTTCATATGGATATTTACAAAATATTAGAGCACCACCTTGTGGTGAAATGGGTGTATTAAAGCATCAGGCAGTGGCTCAAACTCACTCAACAATATTAGTTTGACATGAATAATTTTATTGCATCACTTCCTTTGATAATTTCAGCCCAGGGACAGCCATACAGTGACAAGAAAGATCAGTAACAGACAGGTAAAGATGCAGGTAAAAAATACAGGTAAAAGTAACCGAATTCTGACCAAAAACATTTCTGAAGCTAATGTACACACTATTGAAGAATCTACATACAGTACCAGTCAAAGGTTGGCACATCTACTCATTCCAGGGTTTTTCTTTATTTTTACTATTTTCTACATTGTAGAATAATAGTGAGAACATAAACTATGAAATAACACATAGGGAATCATGCAGTAACCAAAAAAAAGTGTTAAAAGAAATCAAAATATATTTTATGTTTGAGATTCTTCAAAGTAGCCACCCTTTGCCTTGATGACAGCTTTGTACACTCTTGACATTTTCTCAACCAGCTTCATGAGGTAGTCACCTGGAATGCATTTCAATTAACAGGCGTGCCTTGTTAAAAGTTAATTTGTGGAATTTCTTTCCTTCAGTTGTGTTGTGACAAGGTAGGGGTGGTATACCCTATTTGGTAAAAGACCAAGTCCATATTATGGCTAAAACAGTTTAAATAAGCAAAGAGAAATGACAGTCCATCATTACTTTAAGACATGAAGGTCAGTCAATCCGGAAAATCTTCAGAACTTTGAACGTTTCTTCACCTGCAGTCGCAAAAACCATCAAGAGCTATGATGAAACTGGCTCTCGTGAGTAGCACCACAGGAAAGGAAGATCCAGAGTTACCTCTGCTGCAGAGGATAAGTTCATTAGAGTTACCAGCCTCAGAAATTGCACCCCAAATAAATGCTTCACATAGTTCAAATTACAGACACATCTCCACATCAACTGTTCGGAGGAGACTGCATGAATCAGGCCTTCATGGTATAAAGAAACCACTACTAAAGGACACCAATAATAAAATTAGACTTGCTTGGGCCAAGAAACATGAGCAATGGACATTAGACCGGTGGATATACAGTGAGGGGAAAAAGTATTTGATCCCCTGCTGATTTTGTACATTTTCCCACTGACAAAGAAATGATCAGTCTATAACTTTAATGGTAGTGTATAGACTGATCATTTCTTTGTCAGTGGGCAAACGTACAAAATCAGCAGGGGATCAACTACTTTTTTTCCTCACTGTATGTCCTTTGATCTGATGAGTCAAAATTTGAGATTTTTGGTTCCAACCACGGTGTCTTTGTGAGACGCAGAGCAGGTGAACGGATGAGCTTGCATGTGTGGTTCCCACCGTGATGCATGGAGGAGGAGGTGTGATGGTGCTTTGCTGGTGACACTGTCAGTGATTTATTTGACCAAGGAGAGTGATGGAGTGCTGCATCAGATGACTTGGCCTACACAATCACCTGACCTCAACCCAATTGAGATGGTTTGGGATGAGTTGGACCGCAGAGTGAAGGAAAAGCAGCCAACAAGTGCTCAGCGTATGTGTGAACTCCTTCAAGACTGTTGGAAAAGCATTCCAGGTGAAGCTGGTTGAGAGAATGCCAAGAGTGTGCAAAGCTGTCAAGGCAAAGGGTGGCTACTTTGAAGAATCTCAAATATAAAATATATTTTGATTTGTTTAACACTTTTTTGGTTTCTACATGATTCCATGTGTTATTTCATAGTTGACGTTTTCACTATTATTCTACAATAGAAAATAGTAAAAAATAAAACCCCTTGAATGAGTAGGTGTGTCCAAACTTTTGACTGGTACTGTATGTTAAAGACTGTTTATTTAATCATTGACTGATGAATATATACAGGATGATATATCTTAGGCCTAAAGGATTCTGGAATTTTAGGGAAACCAACCACACTCAAGAAACACAAAGAAGTTCAATAACATTATTTAAGGGAATGCAGTTGAAGGCAAGATTTAGATTATCTAAAATACAGCACAAAGAAAAAAAGATGATTATAACCCATTGTAAATCACAACTTTACTCTTCAGAATATTGCAGCAGAATGTAAACACAGATGTTTGTTTACATGGTTTATGGATGCTATTCCCGATATAGAATAGGGAATAACAGACACATTTCTTTGAATATAGTCAGGGATGTTGTATGTTTACAAAGAGAGCCACATCATTTAGTCTCTATCAAACTTTAACCATCTGTTTGAATTAAATATGGACAAATAACACATATAACTCTACCACAGAGTTAAATTAAGTTAAGTCATGAATTTTCTTCAAAACAAATAGTTTCTTTAAACCATTAGGTCTCTTCCTCCATCCAAATTACATAATTCAATGTACAATTCACAGTTCAAATGTACATTATAAAACATATTGTGCTCTTCAAAGTGTTCTTCACATGAAATGCATTTTCTCACATTGAGGGCCAGGGGTTTGTCCTGAGCATGATCTCATCACAACAGGAAAAACTCCTGGCCTTACTCATTTTAAATAGAAAAAGTATAACTTATAGGTTTTTCCAAATAACTGGGTTCCTCCTGTTCAGTTCAGGCTACCACATAAACCTCTGTACAGCCGGATTATTTGGCCATTGAAAAGTCTTGTTGATGAAGATGTAGAGCGTGGCTGCGTTGACGGCTGTATAGAGCAGGAACTCCAGCGCCAGTCTGGAGAGGGAGGGCAGGGGGATGTGGAGGCGGTAGAGCAGGTACGGAACAATAAAGTACCTGAACTCTAGCAGCTTCTGAGGCACTGTGGCCGCCAGCAGACACACCAGGAACGCCAGGCTCCAGAACAGCGACCGGGATTTCAGAGTGTCCATGAAGTTCCACGCTGCAAACACGTATGCTGGGATGAGGGCAAAACGCACCGCCTCATGCTTCTGGAAGACCCTCTTCCACACGTAGAAGGGGAAGTGTCTGTTGTCGGCCAGGAGGTACTTGTGTACGAAGGTGAACTTCCAAACTAGGAGAAGGCTGAGTCCCGTGATCAGTAAGTAGAGCAGTGGCTGCTTCTTGAGGGTCTGGAGGAAGCGGAGAGCTCGGTGGTAGCACAGCGACGTGGGGATGGAGAAGAAGAGGGCAAAAGAGAAGAAGTAGAAGAGCTGAGGGAAGTTGAGACAGGCCTCGTGACTGGTTCTGTCCCCGACTACGATCCCATCATTCAACATGATGAATGCGATAAAACCCACGGCAACCAGAATGTATGGCCACGCCACTAACATCACAGCCTTCACATGATTGGCTGTAGTCAGGAATTCCAACAGGAAACGCATCACTCTCTTCACCCCGCTTACGGAGAAAGGTATCTGACAGGGCGACTTATCGTCTTTCTTCTTCGATTGTTCCGTCCTCCAGGTATCGTCCATCTTGTTGGCCACAACTGTGCCGGCGCAGAACGCCACCCAGATGATGTTGGTCTGGCGGAAGAATATGGCGAAGACGCCAATGAGTGCCGAGGCTTTGTGACAGCCGTACAGGGTCATGAGGTACGTGAAGAGAATGAAGAATGTAGATCCGGCATCTGTGTAGTAGAGGAAGTTGAAGAAGTAGAGCACGGGGAAGGTGGACAGGGACAGGGCTGAGAGAATTCTGCGGGAGGCAGTCTTAGTCTGAAAGAGAAACCATGGTTGTTATGACTAACAAAAGGAATGCAATTGAAGCTTTAAGGACATTCAATATTTTTTTCAGGGTCTTTTAATTTAAACCAAAATTATTTGAGTAAGGTGAGTAAAAGTTGGACTGGAGCAAAAGCCTGCACAGTGCACACACTGCAGCTTTCCAGAACAGGAGCTGGCCACCCTTGGGGATGTTATACATGTAATAACATTATTACCTTCTCTTTAAGATGGAGCTTGCAGATGATGAGATACAGCAGGTAGAGGATGCCACAGTTGAAGAGGAGGTTGATGAAGCGCAGCATTGCGGTAGAACACACTACCTTCCCTGTGAGGTCCACTAGCCACACCACTGGCTTGATCACACCCACTGACGCCAGGTACAGGCCAGGAAGCGTGGTGATCATTGGGTCCCACTGGAACAACAAAGAGAAAGTAAAAAGATCCTGTTAGAGACTACTACAGCATTGAACATAAAAGGGTTCATGTTTTTCAAGCTAAAGACAGATGCCAAATGGTTTAGTTACATATAGGGCAACATACCACTGCAGAAGTACAATGCTTTTAAGAATTCAGGCATATTATCCACAATAATGACTAGCGATAGTCTGATTTGTCTAGGTTCATCGTCCCAGATGGTTTAGTTGATGGTTTAGTTAAGGGTTAAAAAGTCAATCTAGCAATCTGCGCCAAGCAACAATATAACCAAATCAAAGAAATGACATTGCCAGAGTACAACGATACCTCGTTGAACTTCCCGTAGCAGTATTTCTGAGCTTGACGGACGTGAAATATTTCGTCCATGTAGGGCTCCCTTTGCTCCCGGGATATTTTGGAGAACAGGAGACATGAAACCAAAAAGTTGGTGCTGCAGAGAGCAGTGAAAATGTACCCTTCCAATTTCTCCATCTTCACCTACGAATTCCGAACGAACGCAGAAATCATTCTAAAATGAGCTAGATACTTATATATGGTGTACGCTACATACGTTTAATGTCATGTTAACTAAGTATGAAATTGAAATAAGATGACAAAGAATATACAGATATTTCCATCTAGCTAAAACGCAAACGGAAGTTTAGATCTTTTGACAGTTTGGTGGTCCGTCAGTGAAAGTTAGTCCGTACCGAAGCTGTTTTAAAATTCTGAGGTTCCTAATCAGTATCATTTCACAAATAATTGAATTGCTTCTCTGTTGTACACACGTTTAAAAAATGCGAGCATATATGTATAATATTTTATTTCATAACATGTATTGACAATTTATAGGTACAGCATACATTGTTTTTGTCGAGTAAAACCGGAACCGTTCAGATGAATTGTGCTACTTTGTTTTTGTTCCCTCGATTTCTTTTTTTAACCACATGAGATGGTCTAACGTGAATGTTCGGGTCTTGTTTTATCCACGCATTCGTTTTTCTTCCGTTATGTATTCAACTCAAGAATTGGAACTCTTTCCTGATCGTTCTGTAACTCAGTTGCTATTCAAAGATGTCAAAAACGCCGCAGAATTTAGGAAAGATGCCGTGGAAGGAAAGATGAATGGTGCCTTGATAAACCCGTCTATGGTGAGACAATGTAGCTAGCTGGCTAGACATTTGGTTTGATGTAATGTATGAATGCTTGACTGAAGTTGATGCAATGATCCACAAATAGATTTTTGCAGATCGTGAACCCCTTCCAAGTGCTAGTGGCAGCAAACAAGGCAGTCCATTTACATAGTACTGGAAAAATGAAGACAAGGAGCTTATATTCCGAAATCATCTACAACCTTTCACCCACTAATAATGTAAGTAGTCTCTAAAAGTATCACACACATTGACGCTCCTTTCAAAGTAATATCCCATCCCAATGTCTTTGACACATTTTCCTTTAGATTTCAGAGGCTTTCAAGAGGTTTGGGACATCAGACAGTGATAGTGCTGTTCTCATAGTTCTGGTCCATCCCAAAGAGGAGACACAGCACATGAGTGACATCATTGCCAAGGTGGATGGACAACAGATCCCAGTTGAAAATGTCTCCATGTTGACCGACCCTGCTATGATCAAAAAGGTTGGTCTTGTTTTTCTTTGTCAGGTCTTGTTTTTCCTGGAGTGTTGGGCGCACACACACACACTAATATAATATACAGTGCCTTCAGAAAGTATTCAGACCCCTTGACGTTTTCCACAAATTTGTTAACGTTACAGCCTTATTCTAAAATGTATTAAAAAAAAAAATCTCAGCAATCTACACACAATACCCCATAATGACAAAGCGAAAACGGATACATTAAAAATAAGTATTCAGACCCTTTGCTATGACACTCGAAATTGATCTCTGGTACATCCTGTTTCTATTGATCATCCTTGAGATGTTTCTACAACTTGATTGGAGGCCACCTGTGGTAAATGTAATTGATTGGACATGATTTGGAAAGGTACCACAGTTGACAGTGCATGTCAGAGCAAAACCAAGCCATGAGGTCAAAGGAATTGTCCGTAGAGCTCCGAGACAGGACTGTGTCGAGGCACAGATCTGGGGAAGGGTACCAAAAAATGTCTGCAGCGTTGAAGGTCCCCAAGAACACAGTGGCCTCCATCATTCTTAAATGGAAAAAATTTTGAACCACCAATACTCTTCCTAGAGCTGGCCACCCGGCCAAACTGAGCGATCGGGGAGAAGGGCCTTGGTCAGGGAGGGGACCAAGAACCCAATGGTCTCTCTGACATAGCTCCAGAGTTGTTTTGTGGAGATGGGAGAACCTTCCAGAAGGACAGCCATCTCTGCAGCACTCCATCAATCAGGCCAGACTGAAGCCACTCCTCAGTAAAAGGCACATGACAGCCCGCTTGGAGTTTGCCAAATGGCACCTAAATGACAAGATTCTCTGGTCTGATGAAACCAAGAGTGAACTGTTTGTCCTCAATGCCAAGCATCATGTCTAGTGGAAACCTGGCACCATCCCTACAGTGAAGCATGGTGATGGCAGCATCATGCTGTGGGGATGTTTTTCAGCGGCAGGGACTGGGAGACTAATGTCCTTGCTTCAGCAAAGTCATTATTGGGTATTGTGTGTAGATTGATGAGGGGAAAAAACAATTGAATCAATTTTAGAATAAGACTGTAATGTAACAAAATGTGGAAAAAGTCAAGGGGTCTGAATACTTTCCGAATGCACTTGCATTTAAAAAAATTGGCAGCGATTTTGCAGCATGCAAAATGTACATCTATGTAAACATGTGTTATTGGCTTGTGATGTTGCAATGACAAATACCTTTTTTATATACCATTTTTAACTCCATATGACTAATCTCACTGATACTGACAGTGTATTCTAGAAAGGACTGAAATGTTTTCGAATTAGCGCTTTTGGAGAGTGAAGAACTAAAGTGTCACCAACTGATTTTTAAAAGCGCTTTTGGGACAGAATCTTGCGTAAGTACAGTTTTATCTAGGCAAAACTGAAGCTCTTTTGCAAAATGTAGATGTGGAGTGGCCCCTCTCGGTATTGAGACTCATCGATACACAAACACTCCCTTAGATAAACGTGTCTGTTCTTTTTGTAACGATGGATCCATCAAAACAGAAGCGACATTAAGAATGATATTTTTTGTCAACTGTCAAGCTATAATAAACATTTGTAATGTTGTAGATGAAAATAATAAATTGTGTGATTCTCTCAGGTAACAATAATGTAAATGTCTGCACCAAAGCCTCCCACCTTATCCTCCAATGGAGATGTTTCTTTTTAAAGACCTAAATGTCCTTTTATCTACTGCATCTGCATACATGTGTATAGATGACATAATGTATAATAACAATTCCAATAAAGTATAGATGAGGTAATGTATTATAAATGACTCCAAATGAAATATTGTACTATGTTTGACTATGACTGCTTTTAGTGTCTCAACTCTGACTAGTCCACAATGTGGTTTTTAAAATCTGTATTATATACTGTCAGTTATTGTATCATTGTGGAGTGACACTTTAATAAATGTTTCTAACTCTAACTCAACATGCTCTTGTTTTTTTTATCCAGCTGTACAAAACCACACCCCAGGAGGATAAGTGTCTACTGGATGCTGTTGTCTGCAGGATGGCAACCAAAGATGTCATGTAACTCAACGAGAAGACATGGCAGCAAATGGAACCATTCATGTTCTATAATTATTTTTGCTGCACAATGTCATAAAACAAATGTTTTCCTCCTTGAATATGTTATTAAACATGTTTTATGTTTATTTAAATTCTTTATATGACTTAATTTACACATCAGCAATGTTGAATCTGGTTAGAAAATGACAGATGTGTAAATCGTTGCAGTACCTACCTGGGTTATTAACTATAACTAGATTACCATCCAATTGTGGACAGATTTTCATGCAAATACTAAAAAATCGAATTTCCCCATCAGAGATGTTTTATCAAATTGACTTGTTGCGGATAAAAAGCTGAGCGTGATGATGTAGTGCACATAAAAATAACTTTTGCGTTTTAATTCCCATGTACCGAATAAAAAAATAAATAAAATGCAAGTGGGTTGTCATCGCATTTTCAACTCAACTGATTTTGTCACAAATTGCGTTATATCGAGAATGTGCCCACCATTGTGCCCACTCTGGCCTTGGCATGTGCGCTCTTGCCTACAGCTCGCATATACAGTGTGGGTATTGCCTACAAGATGAGCTTTTTATGGACAAGTGAGCAAAATTATTTGTATTTGTCAAATGGCAGCCAAGCATCGATCATCATGTCACCAGAATAAGACCCTCAATATTTATTGGAAAGCAGCATCAATCTCATCAACGTGCACTTTCACCACCCTGTGAAGTTCATCATAATTTATTTAATCTGTAGCCTAACGCCTCGATCACACCAACAGCGACATTGCGTTTTGGTACACCAGAAGTACATACATTTCCAATGGAACGCTGCGTTTGTCTTGCAGCATTGTGTTGCAGTGCATGCCTTGGATTTATCGAACATATGCATCAATCTGTATGGGTAGACGGCTTGACAGAAATGGTAGCAGAAGGTGAATATTGAACTTTTGTTGCACACATATCCACATATCTAGCACGAAGGGGCAGGACCCTAGTGACATGAACACAAATTAATTGTCAGAAACTATATTACAGATTTATTTGACCAAATCTCAAACTACAGTACAGAATATGCTAGATATAAAAATTATGCTGTGCATTCAATTCCTCAAATACTGCAAATGCAAATATTGAATCATAATTCTATCAAATATATCTGAACATACTGTACAATAGTTGTTTTACCTCATGAGCAGAATAGACATCAAACAACAAAATCAAACCATCTGATAGAGTTCATCCTCTCCTCAAAATGAAAAACTGTCACTTCCGTGTCTAAGTTCTTCATCTGGGATCCCTCATGTTCCAGTATGATATGATTCCCCTCCATCCATCTACAGCCTGTACAGTGTCTCGAGTCCCATAGCTGAACAGCAATAGCCCTGCGCCCATTTATACCTTGTGCTAACGTGTCCTTTGTCCTGATTTTGTCCACTTTCTGATTGTGCCGATATTTGTGGACAGGTGTAGACAATCAAAATACACATTGGGCACTGATTGTAATCAGATCTCTCTGGCCATGTCTAGACTTGACAGTTAATGGAGTTTTTGTATGGAATAATGGCATCTACACCTACATTTAAATGTGTCTGCCTTGTCCACATTGTGTCCGGAATCAGATTCCCTTTTGCTGCGCTGTATTCAAATGCCAGCAAGCATTGCAAACGGTGGCATAGGCAGAATATGAGGTGGCATAGGCAAAATTTGATAATAACAGAACAACATGGCAGTAGCTGTTATTGTTATAATAAATAATAATCTTTCTAACTCAAAAATGTGATTTTCTAAATACAAGCCAGCTGCCTAGTGTTTATGAGGCCAGCAGGAACGTAGCGTTATTTGCTCCACAACGTTATAATGAAAAGGTGCCTCACTCCCAAAACACGTCTCTGAAGACTTGCGGTGGGAATGCTGATGACATCACACTCTGTATGTGCTTTTGGTAGCCTGATTGTATCCAGACTGAGGTGAATTTTATTTATTTATTAAACTTTTATTTAACTAGGCAAGTCAGCTAAGACAAATTCTTATTTACAATGACGGCCGATTAAAAGGCAAAAGACCTATGGGGACGGGGGCTGGGATATATATATTTTTTTAATTTAATAAATAACAAATATAGGACAAAACACACATCACGACAAGAGAGACAACACAACACTACATAGAGAGGCCTAAGACAACAACATAGCAAGGCAGCAACACAACATGACAACAACATGGTAGCAACACAACATGGTAGCAGCACAAAACATGGTACAAACATTATTTGGCACAGACAACAGCACAAAGGGTAAGAAGGTAGAGACAACAATACATCACGCAAAGCAGAAAGCCAGACAATGCGTCCTAGACGGTCAGCCTGATCTGAGCACAATCAGACCTCAATGCGGGCCTTTGTACGTCTAGATGACTGCTTTTACACAGGCAGCCCAATTTTGACATTTTGTTTCACTAATTGGTCTTTTGAACAATCAAATCAAATGCTATTGGTCACATACACATGGTTAGCAGATGGTAATGCCAGTGTAGCGAAATGCTTGTGCTTCTAGTTCCAACCGTGCAGTAATATCTAACAAGTAATCTAACAATTTCACACAACTACCTTATACACACAAGTGTAAAGGAATGAATAAGAATATGTACATATAAATATATGGATGAGCGATGGCCGAATGGCATAGGCAAGATGCAGTAGATGGTATAGAGTACAGTATATACATATGAGATGAGTAATGTAGGGTATGTAAACATGATATAAAGTGGCATTGTAAAAAGTACCTAGTGATACATTTGTTGCATCCAATTTTTTATTATTAAAGTGGCTAGAGATTTGAGTCAGTATGTTGGCAGCAGCCACTCAATGTTAGTGATGGCTGTTTAACAGTCTGATGGCCTTGAGATCGAAGCTGTTTTTCAGTCTCTCGGTCCCAGCTTTGATGCACCTGTACTGACCTCGCCTTCTGGATGATAGCGGGGTGAACAGGCAGTGGCTCGGGTGGTTGTTGTCCTTGATGATATTTTTGGCCTTCCTGTGACATCGGGTGGTGTAGGTGTCCTGGAGAGCAGGTAGTTTGCCCCCGGTGATGCGTTGTGCAGACCTCACTACCCTCTGGAGAGCCTTACGGTTGTGGGCGGAGCAGTTGCCGTCCCAGGCGGTGATACAGCCAGACAGGATGCTCTCGATTGTGCATCTGTAAAAGTTTGTGAGGGTTTTTGGTGACAAGCCAAATTTCTTCAGCCTTCTGAGGTTGAAGAGGCGCTGTTCCACCTTCTTCACCACGGTGTCTGTGTGGGTGGACCATTTCAGTTTGTCCGTGATGTGTACGCAGAGGAACTTAAAACTTTCCACCTTCTCCACTACTGTCCCGTCAATGTGGATAGGGGGGTGCTCCCTCTGCTGCTTCCTGAAGTCCACGATCATCTCCTTTGTTTTGTTGACGTTGAGTGACAGGTTATTTTTCTGACACCACACTCTGAGGGCCTTGGAGGTGTGCATGGCCACGCAGTCATGGGTGAACAGGGAGTACAGGAGAGGGCTGAGAACGCACCCTTGTGGGGCCCCAGTGTTGAGGATCAGCGGGCTGGAGATGTTGTTTCCTACCCTCACCACCTACCCAAGGCCCGTCAGAAAGTTCAGGACCCAGTTGCACAGGGCGGGGTCGAGACCCAGGGTCTCAAGCTTAATGACGAGTTTGGAGGGTACTATGGTGTTAAATGCTGAGCTGTAGTCGATGAACAGCATTCTTACATAGGTATTCCTCTTGTCCAGATGGGTTAGGGCAGTGTGCAGTGTGATGGCGATTGCGTCGTCTGTGGACCTATTGGGACGGTAAGCAAATTGGAGTGGGTCTAGATGTCAGGTAGGGTGGAGGTGATATGATCCTTGACTAGTCTCTAAAAGCACTTCATGATGATGGAAGTGAGTGCTACAGGGCGATAGTCATTTAGCTCAGTTACCTTAGCTTTCTTGGGAACAGTGGGAACAGCAGACTGGGATAGGGATTGATTGAATATGTCCGTAAACACACCAGCCAGCTGGTCTACGCATGCTCTGAGGACACGGCTAGGGCTGCCATCTGGGCCGGAAGCCTTGCGAGGGTTAACACGTTTAAATGTTTTACTTACGTTGGCTGCAGTGTCTGATATCTGATATGATTGGTCAAAAGACCAATTAGTGGAAAATATATCAGATTTGGGCTGCCTTTGTAAACGCAGCCAACGTGTTTTTTCAATGCAGTCATTGTGTTCTGATAGCAGAAGTCGCATTGAAGTATTGAGTGTGGTTATGCCCTCTAACGACCTCCAGAGGTCTGGTCGTCCCTAGTTAACACAGCCACAAAGTCATAATTATGGCTTAACCTTGCCCATTTCTACAATTTATCTTCTTAAAATTTGATTTTCTACCTAAACCTAACCTTAACCCTAACAATAAACACACTGCTAACCTTATGCCTAACCTTTAAATTAAGACCAAAAAGCTCATTTTTGTAGCCAATTTTGACTTTGTGGCTGTAGAATCTGACTTTATGGCTGTGTTAACTAGTGATGACCATTGTATCTGGATATCTTACAAGTGTCAACAGATGTAGATGGTGAAACCATTTAATTCATCATTATAGAGCCCAGTAAAATTATTTAAAATTGACACCATAGACTTAAGGCATCAATAATTGTCCAAGCATGATACTAAAATTATTATATAATTGTTGTAATGTATGTGTGTCTATAGTTTTGTTCAATGTTATGTTAGTCTATGTAAGTTGTTTTGTCTGAAACGTTCTTCCCCCTGATGCTGTTGGACCAGGTCTCTCTTGAAAAAAAAGATTTTATCTCAATGAGAAATAATTTTCATACATACCTCTCTCAAAGAGTGCAGTGTATAAAGCCAGAACATCTGCTCTCTCAGCCACTGCCTGTCACCAAGGGAGTACCCCAAGGCTTGATTCTAGGCCCAACAACATAGCTCAAGCAGTAGGATGCTGTCTCCTCCATTTATATGCAGATTATACAGTCTTATACTCAGCTGGCCACTCCCCGGATTTTGTGTTAAACGGTCTACAGCAAAGCTTTCTCAGTGTCCAACAAGGTTTCTCTGCCCTTAACCTTGTTCTGAACACCTCCAAAACAAAGGTCATGTGGTTTTGTAAGAAGAATGCCCCTCTCCCCACAGGTGTGATTACTACCTCTGAGGGTTTAGAGCTTGAGGTAGTCACCTCATACAAGTACTTGGGAGTATGGCTAGACGGTACACGGTCCTTCTCTCAGCACATATCAAAGCTGCAGGCTAAAGTTAAATCTAGACTTGGTTTGCTCTATCGTAATCACTCCTCTTTCACCCCAGCTGCCAAACTAACCCTGATTCAGATGACCATCCTACCCATGCTAGATTACGGAGACGTAATTTATAGATCGGCAGGTAAGGGTGTTCTCGAGCGGCGAGATGTTCTTTTCCATTCGGCCATCAGATTTGCCACCAATGCTCCTTATAGGACACATCACTGCACTCTATACTCCTCTGTAAACTGGTCATCTCTGTATACCCGTCGCAAGACCCACTGGTTGATGCTTATTTATAAAACCCTCTTAGGCCTCACTCCCCCCTATCTGAGATATTTACTGCAGCCCTCATCCTCCACACCTGTTCTGCCAGTCACATTCTGTTAAAGGTCTCCAGAGCACACACATCCCTGGGTCGCTCGTCTTTTCAGTTCGCTGCAGCCAGCGACTGGAACGAGCTGCAACAAACACTCAAACTGGACAGTTTTATCTCAATCTCTTCATTCAAAGACTCAATCATGGACACTCTTACTGACAGTTATGGCTGCTTTGCGTGATGCAGTGTGTTGCCCTTTGTGCTGTTGTCTGTGCCCAATAATGTTTGTACCATTTTGTGCTGCTGCCATGTTGTGCTGCTACCATGTTGTTGTCATGTTGTGTTGCTACCATGCTGTGTGGTCATGTGTTGCTGCCATGCTATGTTGTTGTCTTAGGTCTCTCTTTATGTAGTGTTGTGTTGTCTCTTGTCGTGATGTGTGTTTTGTCCTATAGTTTTATTAAATTTTTTAAATCCCAGGCCCCGTCCCCGCAGGAGGCCTTTTGACTTTTGGTAGGCCGTCATTGTAAATAAGGTTAAATAAATATAATATAATATATCTATCTATCTATCTATTACAGAACAGCCTGCATTATTAATTTAAACTTGTACCGTGGTAATGTAAATGTACCTGACAAAGGCATTTAATTCATACACAAACTCACCAGTTCTCTGCATGTTCTCCAGTTTGATGCAGGGAATGTTGAGCGGTAGTGTTGTTTGGCACCATGGGATCATAGGAGTGTTGATGACTCCCAAAGGACTGGTCCTCTCTGGCATCTCTTAGCAGATCCAAAGTGATGGCTTTCACTGATACTGGCACGTCCACCATGCTGGAAGACAACCACAGAGATGTATCAAAGAGGTCGGAAACAATCTTTGGAGGGATTATCCTTATATGACTTGCTTAGCTTCTTTCCACCAAAATAAACATTATATATTGTTTCATTCTTCTGCTCTGTTAATACTTGCAAAAAGAGTTTAATGAAATTGCGTGACACAAAATCATCTCACCATTGACATGGTGGAACTGTTACTACAGATTTACACATTTGTACAATATATTCCACTTTTGCGGGTGTAGCGGTCAATATAATCAGATGCACAGTTGTATAATTCTAGTCCACGTACCTTGACACTTTTCAAAAAATATGCAAACGTGTGGATTTACTTTTTGTCAAGTATCCTAGGTCAAAGAGTACTGGCACGAAGTGTTCACGTAGGTAACCTCGTTAATTAGAATATAGTTTTGCCCGGTCAAGCAGACAGCTGGCGAGATTGGGCTGGTGTCACAAGGCTAGTTTTTTGGTGTGTTCATTGTCCTGCAAAGGAAACCGTTTACCGTTTAAGAACCAAACAGAGCAAATGGAACGAAATGGGAAGGGACCTACCTGAATTCGTCCAATAGAAAACGCTAGTTTTCGTTGCAAAACATTTTCCGTTTGTAACAAAATCTGCTAAATTGATATACCCCAGTTTGCTCTCTCTCAAATGTCTGACCAATGTCTCCTTTCTTCAGCAATCTTTTGAAGGAATATGAGAAGGGTAGGACACCAAATGCAACAAACACATCAAATTCAACCACTTCTACAATTATGCCATCAATTGCTTGGGTATGTAGCCTAATAATAATGTTCAGTATTATTAGTATGCTTAGTATTATATTATATAAATATCCAAGTATGCTAAGAACTTCAAGTACCATTAAAGAAACTGAGCTTGTACAAAAAAAGCCAATATTGTTGCTGATTTCCCTCTAGGTGCTGATGCCATGGCGACAGGCCACTATGCCAGGACATCTCAGGAGGATGAGGATGTCTTATGACAGAGTCATGTGGCTTCTCCCTCTCAACATGTCTTCAGAAGCTTTGAGATCAGGAACCGTAAGAACAACAAACTCCTCTCAACCTCTTTCTGTGCTTTTCTCATACCAATGTGTTATTATTATTATCATGTCAATCTTACTTCTTTATAACAATACATAGACTTTGGGTGCTTTTACATATCCCCTTATGATCCGGATCGTGGAGCGTTTGGTACCCTGATCCGCGCTATAAAGCATGTGTGAAACGCAAACAAACCCTGGCTGAAATGAAACCTGGACCTGCGTGAGTAGTGGATCCAGGACCAGAGTACCAGGTATTGTGACGCGGCAGTGTGAGTCGCTTGGAACTTTTTTGCCTGTTGTAAAGAAGATAGCTCGCTAACGTCATGTTGAATGTGCATCTCGCTAATTGCACCCTGAAACGGTTAATTTCTGGTAGGGATGCACGGTATATCGGTAAGCATATCGGAATCAGCCGATATTAGCTAAAAATGCCAACATCGGCATCGGCCCGATGTCTAGTTTAACGCCGATGTGCAAAACCGATGTCAAAGCTGACGTGCATACGTATATAACATAGGTAGATGACGTAATGACGCCACGAAAAATACAGAGCTTCACGTGCAACACAGCATTCCTAACCTAGCCCACAATGTCTGCTGTGTGGATATATTTTGAAGTTTCAAAGGAAGATAACAAAAAGGCCATATGCAACGTTTGTGCTGCTATTATTTCCCGAGGAGGGGAGAAAATGAAATCGTTCAATACCACAAACCTAATTACTCATTTAAAAGTGCATCACCCCCAGACGTTCAGCGACTACTTGGAACAAAAGCAGAAAAAACTAAGCGCACACTTCAAACAACTAAACAAGTTCAAGTCCAGCAGTCATTTGAAAGAGTAAGAACATTTCAGCAAGACAACTCAAAGCCGAAATCCATTAATGCCAAGATAATAGAATTCATTGCCCTTGACAATCAACCATTCTCTGTCGTGGATGATGTTGGCTTTCGCCGACTGGTCGAGCACCTCGAGCCCCTGTACACACTACCAAGTATGTGCTATTTTTCAGATGTTGCCCTACCGGAGTTACACAGTATTGTTGAAACGCACATCCCTGAGCTACTTGCAATGACACGATGTCAGCCCCATGAGCATGCTGAGTCTGACAGCACAGTGGGTCGACAAGGATTTCGTACTGAGGAAAGTCGTATTGCATGCTCAAGAATGTGCTGGTTCTCATACCGCTGCTGCCATTTCTATGGCATTTGAGAACGTTTGAAACTTGGAAACATGAACACACTCCTAGCTCCATTCAAACAACTGACTTGAGAAGTAAGCTAATCAATTGTGTCTGCAGCAGACGTGATACCCTCTGTCATGGCATTGAAACGCCTGCTCAACAAAACTGCCGACACAGACCGTGGGGTGCAAACTTGCAAAAGTACTCTACTAGAGGCTGTGAACAATCGATTCGGTGGCATTCTCTCTGAGCCTCTTTACTGTATCGCCAACATGCTCGATGCTAGGTACAAGGTCCGCTACTTCGATGCAGACAAGAAACAGGGTTTACATGAAATGTTAGACACAGCTGGACAAGATGGAAACGGACACAGTGACAGTGCGCACCGAGGAAAAGGACCCACGACAGAAGAGGCCATGGACAGACAGAGCTGAATCTTCACTGCTTGACATGTATGATAAAATCCTGGTTGAGAATGAAACGACTGAACAAATGAACAACGAAACAGCACAGCAAGTAAGTGAAAGAAATAGGTTTTGATAATTTTTTACTGGTAATGGGGACATACGTAAATGCCAACAAAATAAAGTTTTGGTCACTGTGTGTGTGTGTGTGTTTCAACTATTTAACTGTACTAGAATGCTTAAAAGGCCACAAAAAAGTTTTATCGATTATCGGAATACATTTTTCTTTGGCAAGGAAAATATCGCATATCGATGTCGGACAAAAATGTCATATCGGTGCACCCCTAATTTCAGGTCTTGTGAAATCAAAACGTGTTCTGTAGAATTCTCAAAACTGAACCAGGGTACCGAATTTCAAATGTGAAGTCTGTAGACATTTGATATGTGTAGATTCAGGAAACTTGAATGAGTAGCACCATTGGTTATATTTGATATAGGGACCTAATATTATAGGGTTGTCATTTGATTGGTGTCTCAGATTTTTAACCCTTTGTTATCTCCATTGAAGCGGTGAGGTTGTACCACGGAGCAGACCGTTTTAAGGACCAGACATTCGTCCTCAGCCAGATGTCTCAGGATGCTTTGCGGCATACAGTCTTTCCCCTGTCGGGACTCACCAAAGACTATGTGAAGAAGATTGCAGCCGAGGCCGGCTTCCAACACGTCCTTAAGAAGGAGGTAACTAACCACACAGACAGACAGATACACTGCCCTCTGTTTGTACTATATTTGGACAGTAAAGCAAAACATTTACATTTGTCTCTGTACTCCAGCATTTTGGATTTGAGATCAAATGTTTCATATGTACTTTATGTATCTAGTCCCCCCAAGTCATAGGTATTTGGACAAATTCACTTAGTGTGTTAAAGTAGTTAAAAGTTTTGTATTTCGTCCCCTTTTTCCTAGTGCGCAATGACTACATCAAGCTTGTGACTACCAACTTGTTGGATGCATTTGCAAATTGTTTTGGTGTGGTTACGGATTATGTTTTATTTTCATATCATTCAAAAGCTTGTTTTCCAGAGAATATACAGTGAGGGAAAAAAGTATTTGATCCCCTGCTGATTTTGTACGTTTGCCCACTGACAAAGAAATGATCAGTCTATCATTTTAATGGTAGGTTTATTTGAACAGTGAGAGACAGAATAACAACAAGAAAATCCAGAAAAATGCATGTGAAAAATGTTATAAATTGATTTGGATTTTAATGAGGGAAATAAGTATTTGACCCCTCTGCAAAACATGACTTAGTACTTGGTGGCAAAACCGTTGTTGGCAATCACAGAGGTCAGGCGTTTCTTGTATTTTGCCACCAGGTTTGCACACATCTCAGGAGGGATTTTGTCCCACTCCTCTTTGCAGATCTTCTCCAAGTCATTAAGGTTTCGAGGCTGACGTTTGGCAACTCTAACCTTCAGCTCCCTCCACAGATTTTCTATGGGATTAAGGTCTGGAGACTGGCTAGGCCACTCCAGGACCTTAATGTGCTTCTTCTTGAACCACTCCTTTGTTGCCTTGGCCGTGTGTTTTGGGTCATTGTCATGCTGGAATACCCATTTTCAATGCCCTGGCTGAGGGAAGGAGGTTCTCACCCAAGATTTGATGGAACATGGCCCCGTCCATCGTCCCTTTGATGCGGTGAAGTTGTCCTGTCCCCTTAGCAGAAAAACACCCCCAAAGCATAATGTTTCCACCTCCATGTTTGATGGTGGGGATGGTGTTCTTGGGGTCATAGGCAGCATTCCTCCTCCTCCAAACACAGAGAGTTGAGTTGATGCCAAGAGCTCCATTTTGGTCTCATCTGACCACAACACTTTCACCCAGTTGTCCTCTGAATCATTCAGATGTTCATTGGCAAACTTCAGACGGGCATGTATATGTGCTTTCTTGAGCAGGGGGACCTTGCGGGCGCTGCAGGATTTCAGTCCTTCACGGCGTAGTGTGTTACCAATTGTTTTCTTGGTGACTATGGTCCCAGCTGCCTTGAGATCATTGACAAGATCCTCCCGTGTAGTTCTGGGCTGATTCCTCACCGTTCTCATGATCATTGCAACTCCACGAGGTGAGATCTTGCATGGAGCCCCAGGCCGAGGGAGATTGACAGTTCTTTTGTGTTTCTTCCATTTGCGAATAATCGCACCAACTGTTGTCACCTTCTCACCAAGCTGCTTGGCGATGGTCTTGTAGCCCATTCCAGCCTTNTTTCAATGCCCTGGCTGAGGGAAGGAGGTTCTCACCCAAGATTTGATGGAACATGGCCCCGTCCATCGTCCCTTTGATGCGGTGAAGTTGTCCTGTCCCCTTAGCAGAAAAACACCCCCAAAGCATAATGTTTCCACCTCCATGTTTGACGGTGGGGATGGTGTTCTTGGGGTCATAGGCAGCATTCCTCCTCCTCCAAACACGGCGAGTTGAGTTGATGCCAAAGAGCTCCATTTTGGTCTCATCTGACCACAACACTTTCACCCAGTTGTCCTCTGAATCATTCAGATGTTCATTGGCAAACTTCAGACGGGCATGTATATGTGCTTTCTTGAGCAGGGGGACCTTGCGGGCGCTGCAGGATTTCAGTCCTTCACGGCGTAGTGTGTTACCAATTGTTTTCTTGGTGACTATGGTCCCAGCTGCCTTGAGATCATTGACAAGATCCACCCGTGTAGTTCTGACCTGATTCCTCACCGTTCTCATGATCATTGCAACTCCACGAGGTGAGATCTTGCATGGAGCCCCAGGCCGAGGGAGATTGACAGTTATTTTGTGTTTCTTCCATTTAATCGCACCAACTGTTGTCACCTTCTCACCAAGCTGCTTGGCGATGGTCTTGTAGCCCATTCCAGCCTTTTGTAGGTCTACAATCTTGTCCCTGACATCCTTGGAGAGCTCTTTGGTCTTGGCCATGGTGGAGAGTTTGGAATCTGATTGATTGATTGCTTCTGTGGACAGGTGTCTTTTATACAGGTAACAAACTGAGATTAGGAGCAATCCCTTTAAGAGTGTGCTCCTAATCTCAGCTCGTTACCTGTATAAAAGACACCTGAGAGCCAGAAATCTTTCTGATTGAGAGGGGGTCAAATACTTATTCCCCTCATTTAAAATGCAAATCAATTTCTAACATTTGCGTTTTTCTGGATTTTTTTGTTGTTATTCTGTCTCTTACTGTTCAAATAAACCTACCATTAAAATGATAGACTGATCATTTCTTTGTCAGTGGGCAAGCCTACAAAATCAGCAGGGGATCAAATGCTTTTTTCCCTCACTGTATATTCTCTGGAAAACAAGCTTTTGAATGATATGAAAATAAAACATAATCCGTAACCACACCAAAACAATTTGCTAATTTTATTTTTTATTTAACTAGGCAAGTCAGTTAAGAACAAAATCTTATTTTCAATGAAGGCCTACCCTGGCCAAACCCTAACCCGGACGACGCTGGGTCAATTGTGCGCCGCCCTATTTACATGGTGTAAAGGGATCATCAACGAGGGGCTATGCGTTCTATGGAAAATTAGGAGCGACATGGAAGCTGTGCTCTACGATGCGCTAGCAGAGTGGAACTAACCTTCCACTGAGTTGCATTATTTTCCAGAGAACGCATAGAACCCCGAGTTGTTTATCCCTTTCATACCATGGCTATAATTTCATTACGTTTTCTGCTAGAAATGTGTTCATTTGCTGCTAGAAATGTGTTTGACATCCACTGAAGTCGCTAGCAAGTTTACTAGATAGCTACAGTAGTTGCCATGGTAACCACAGACTTGCTAGTTCAGCTAACCAAACTATCAGTCCTAGCTTGCCATTATGAAAATCTAGTTCAACAGTGCCAATAATGTTTTCAATTTGACTTTTGCTTTCAAAAGCAGCTCAAACATAGAACATGTAAGAATGAACTGGAGCTATTGAGTTCAACCTTGCATTACAGGGAAATAACGCATGCTCTAGAATGCCAATCAGAAACAAGTAGGGGGGGTGGAGTGCATATGGACAATATATATCACAAACCCCTAAGGTGCCTTGTTGCTATGATAAACTGGTTTTTTATTTCACCTTTATTTAACCAGGTAGGCAAGTTGAGAACAAGTTCTCATTTACAACTGCGACCTGGCCAAGATGAAGTAAAGCAGTTCAACACATACAACACATAGTTACACATTGGAGTAAACAAACATACAGTCAATAATACAGTAGAAAAGAAAATCTATATACAAAGAGTGCAAATGAGGTAAGATAAGGAAGGTAAGGCAATAAATAGGCCATGGTGGCAAAGTAATTACAATATAGCATTTAAACTCTGGAATGGTAGATGTGCAGTAGATGAATGTGCAATGTAGAAAAACTGTGGTGCAAAGGAGCAAGATAAATAAATAAATACGGTAGGGGATGAGGTAGTTGGGTGGGCTATTTACAGATGGGCTATATACAGGTGCAGGGGTCTGTGAGCTGCTCTGACAGCTGGTGCTTAAAGCTGGTGAGGGAGATAAGTGTCTCCAGTTTCAGAGATTTTTGTAGTTAGTTCCAGAACTGGAAGGAAAGACGGCCAAAGGAGGAATTGGCTTTGGGGGTGACCAGTGAGATATACCTGCTGGAGCGTGTGCTGCTATGGTGACCAGTGAGCTGAGATAAGGCGGGGCTTTACCTAGCAGGGACTTGTAGATGACCTGGAGCCAGTGGGTATTGCGACGAGTGTAAAGTGAGGACCAGCCAATGAGAGCGTACAGGTCGCAGTGGTGGGTGGTATATGGGGCTTTGGTGACAAAACGTATGGCACTGTGATAGACTGCATCCAATTTGTTGAGTACAGTTTTGGAGGCTATTTTGTAAATGACATCACCGAAGTCGAGGATCGGTAGGATGGTCAGTTTTACGAGGGTATGTTTGGCAGCATGAGTGAAGGATGCTTTGTTGTGAAATACGAAGCCAATTCTAGATTTAATTTTGGATTGGAGATGTTTGATGTGAGTCTGGAAGGAGAGTTTACAGTCTAACCAGACACCTAGGTATTTGTAGTTGTCCACATAATCTAAGACAGAACCGTCCAGAGTAGTGATGCTGGACGGGCGGGCAGGTGCGGGCAGCGATCGGTTGAAGTGCATGCATTTAGTTTTACTTGCGTTTAAGAGCAGTTGGAGGCCACGGAAGGAGAGCTGTATGGCATTTGAAGCTCGTCTGGAGGGTAGTTAACACAGTGTCCAAAGAAGGGCCAGAAGTATACAGAATGGTGTCGTCTGCGTAGAGGTGGATCAGAGACTCACCAGCAGCAAGAGTGACATCATTGATGTATACAGAGAAGGGAGTCGGCCCAAGAATTGAACCCTGTGGCACCCCCATAGAGACTGCCAGAGCCCCGGACAACAGGCCCTCCGATTTGACACACTGAACTCTATCGGAGAAGTAGTTGGTAAACCATGCGAGGCAATCATTTGAGAATCCAAGGCTGTCGAGTCTGCCGATAAGGATGTGGTGATTGACAGAGTCGGAAGCCTTGGCCAGATCAATGAATACGGCTGCACAGTAATGTCTCTTATCGATGGTGGTTATGATGTCGTTTAGGACCTTGAGCGTGGCTGAGGTGCACCCATGACCAGCTCTGAAACCAGATTGCATAGCGTAGAAGGTACGGTGGGATTCGAAATGGTCAGTAATCTGTTTGTTAACTTGGCTTTCAAAGACCTTAGAAAGGCAGGGTAGGATAGATATAGGTCTGTAGCAGTTTGGGTCAAGAGTGTCTCCCCTTTGAAGAGGGGGATGACCGCAGCTGCTTTCCAGTCTTTGGGAATCTCAGATGACACAAAAGAGAGGTTGAACAGGCTAGTAATAGGGGTTGCAACAATTTCGGCAGATAATTTTAGAAAGAAAGGGTCCAGATTGTCTAGCCCGGCTGATTTGTAGGGGTCCAGATTTTTCAGCTCTTTCAGAACATCAGCTAACTTGATTTGGGAGAAGGAGAAATGGGGGAGGCTTGGGCGAGTTGCTGAGGGGGGTGCAGGGCTGTTGACCGGTGTAGGGGTAGCCAGGTGGAAAGCATGGCCAGCCGTCGAAAAATGCTTATTGAAATTCTCAATTATTGTGGATTTACCGGTGGTGACAGCGTTCCTATCCTCAGTGCAGTGGGCAGCTGGGAGGACGTGCTCTTATTCTCCATGGACTTTACAGTGTCCTAGAACTTTTTTGAGTTTGTGTTACAGGAAGTAAATTTCTGCTTGAAAAAGCTAGCCTTGGCTGCCAGTGTATTGGTTCCTGACTTCCCTGAAAAGTTGCATATCACGGGGGCTGTTCGATGCTAATGCAGAACGCCACAGGATGTTTTTGTGCTGGTCAAGGGCAGTCAGGTCTGGAGAGAACCAAGGGCTATATCTGTTCCTGGTTCTACATTTCTTGAATGGGGCATGCTTTTTTAAGATGATGAGGAAGGCACTTTTAAAGAATTACCAGGCATCTTCTACTGACGGGATGAGGTCAATATCCTTCCAGGATACCCGGGCAAGGTCGATTAGAAAGGCCTGCTCGCTAAGGTGTTTTAGGGAACGTTTGACAGTAATGAGGGGAGGCCGTTGGACCGCAGACCCATTACGGATGCAGGCAATGAGTCAGTGATTGCTGAGATCTTGGTTGAAAACAGCAGAGGTGTATTTGGAGGGCAAGTTAGTTAGGATGACATCTATGAGGGTGCCCGTGTTTACAGCTTTGGGGTTGTACCTAGTAGGTTCATTGACGATTTGTGTGAGGTTGAGGTCATCAAGCTTAGATTGTAGGATGGCCGGGATGTTAAGCATGTCCCAGTTTAGGTCACCTAGCAGCACGAACTCTGAAGATAGATGGGGGGCAATCAGTTCACATATGGTGTCCAGAGCACAGCTGGAGGTCTATAGCAAGCTGCAACAGTGAGAGACTTGTTTCTAGAAAGGTGGATTTTTAAAAGTAAAAGTTCAAATTGTTTGGGTACAGACGTGGATAGTAAGACAGAACTCTGCAGGCTATCTCTGCAGTAGATTGCAACACCGCCCCCTTTGGCCGTTCTATCTTGTCTGAAAATGTTGTAGTTAGGGATGGAGATTTCAGCGTTTTTGGTGGTCTTCCTAAGCCAGGATTCAGACACGGCTAGGACATCCGGGTTGGCAGAGTGTGTTAAAGCAGTGAATAAAACAAACTTAGGGAGGAGGCTTCTAATGTTAACATGCATGAAACCAAGGATTTTACGGTTGCAGAAGTCAACAAATGAGAGCGCCTGGGGAATAGGAGTGGAGCTAGGCACTGCA